>CAUYPK010165519.1:0-11797 GCA_963574355.1 Loris lydekkerianus | reverse complement strand
AAAAAGGTAAAGTCTATTCCTCCTCCTGTAGTTTGAATCTTAACTCTTTTTTTTTTTTTTATTAAATCATAGCTGTGTATATTGATGTGATCATGGGGCATCATACACTAGCTTCATAGACCGTTTGACCACCATCTGTTTCTCTTTTTTTCTTTTTTTATTTTCTTTTTTTTTTTTTTTGGCGTTTCTGGCCAGGGCTGGGTTTGAACCTGCCACTTCTGGCATATGGGGCCAGCGCCCTACTCCTTTGAGCCACAAGCACCACCCCAGCATCTGTTTCTTGTTTTGAATAATCCATCTTTCTCTGAAAAGATTTGTCTCAATTGCATTTAAAATATGTTTTAATCACTTCCTGTCTTGCAGGCTTTTCCCAGTGTTTCCTGTTGACACTGTGCTATATAACCTGAAGTAGATTGTCTTTTGAAGTCCCTTAGCTGTAGTACAACAGCGTTAGCACAGTCAAGACTCCATACACTCTTAGGAAGCTTTATTCAGCCTTGGAGAACCAGTTCACAATTAATTCTAGGGTTCTTTTACCCCATGCTGCATGCTTGTAAGTCATAAATTCACTTCATATAAATTATCACATATCAGTGTGTTCTACCCCACTGGCTTCACCCAACTTGGTAACGAGTCCATGGTGAATCTGCTTTGCACAGTCCCAACAACTGCTTGAGGATTAAACAGGAAAAAATGTGATTATATCCATAAAATTGAATAACTTGTTTCACTAACTATATTTCCTTGAATTTATTTTCATTTGGTCTATCACTCAAACTTTTCACAGTAGTCTTTATGTTTGAAATATACACTTGGCTTTTGAAATGGGCCCTTGGGAATTTACTGTATCCTAAGTAAGTATTTCCGAATACCATCAAATATTAGAACACATAAGCCAAGCTATTTTTAAAGGCTTTATTTTATTCCTTCATGGAATATTTCTTAGGAAACTGTGACTCGGTGAATGTACAAATGGCTTGCTATTTGATGAAATGCTGACAATATCAATAAGTAACAAAATTTCTTAACTTCCACAAGAACTTTAATTAGTGAAGGGACTATGCTTAAAATACAATTGTGAGTACTCTGAGAGAATAAGGAATTGTCTGATGTTGACGTAACAGAATGATCTTATCACAATTTCTGTAGGCTCAAACCAATTTAGAACCAATGAAGGCAAGTAAAACTAACTTAAATTATTTTAAAAAAGCAAAAAAAAAAAAAAAAAAGGAATTTGGTAATTCGTATGAATGAAGGTATGCTGTCTCCTATAAAGTAGCATATCACTCATTACCAGTTCATTTTTCATCTGTGTTTTTGAGTTTCTAAGAAATGTCAGTATCTATTTTATACTTCACTTGGGCCTTCCTTGTTTATTCAAGGAGACTAAGTATTATCTGCTATAGATGAAAGCAACAGTGGTGACCATGTGGAGTAGAGTGGTGAGAAGCAGCCTACTATAATAGAAATTCATGGGCTCCGGATTCTGAAAGACTTGATTTACAGTTCATAATGTTATGTCTTAGTTTATAAAGTCACATAATAATTAGGAACAACTATAATTTTATCAAATTGGAGTAATGATTGTATCAAACTCATGGCATTGCTGGGAGGATCCCATAGGATGATTTGCATAAACTTCTTTCAGGTTGGCTAGTACACCCCACAAATGCCATAGGGGAATAGGAAACATAGTTTATCAAAATTATTCATTCTTACTGAATCAGAAACATGTCTTATACTTCACTCTAGTTTGTCACTTTTATAAATCACCTTAATTTGGAATTATACTTTTCAAGTTTTCTGCTAGCAGGATTTAGTACAATGTGCTTGGTAGGAAATTTTTAAGGTGGATAATGATAATAATACATTAATTCACTCAATTACCTAGTACCTGCTATGCGTTAGACAATTATACATAAGATCGTCCCTCTCATAAAACTGACATAGTAGCAGGAAAGAACAACATGAAGTATAATTATTTGACTTTTATCATGATTAGGGCATAATTATTACAGTGTATTTTAAAATTCTGAAGGAATTATTATAATAAAAATACTAATTATAAAGAGGATCCAGGATATATATGCTTTCTGACTTTAAAGTCTAGAGGTCTTCAGATGAACAATTTCTAAGTAAACTTGATTTTGACTTGGACTAGGGATGTTGGAGAATTCAGCAATGACCATGGGAGGGAGTGGAAAGAGGGAAAAATAATTTTTAACCCATATACTGATTTCTACCTCTTCTAGGAAATATTCAGCATAATAAGTAACAATTAATTGAGAAATTCCTATAAAATATAAATGGGAAAGTAATATAAATGAGCAAGTAAAAACTCCAGTGCACATATTAGGTTTGACATAGTAGTAGCAGAATCTATGGCATTATTTAAAGAAACTGAATTAAATATGTTTTACTATCTGCATAAAGAAAGAGTCCATTTGTGAATCATGGAAAGCTACATATGTTTTTTTCTAGGGAAAGTTTGACTTTGGCTTTATAAACTGATTTCTGTGAGTTTACTCATGTTTATAAGTGAAAAACCAACATAACTGCCAGTTTTATCTCACTACCATCACACACACACACACACACACACACATATACCGGAGAGAGTGGTTGCAAGGATACCAACCAGTGTGAAACTCACCTCCTTTTTATTCTTGTTTGTTTGTTTGTTTTAATTTTTTTCCCCCTTCTCCTTATTCTTTTTACTTCTTTCTTTCATTAAGTAAATTATGGTATTACCAGTTTCTGGATTTTGACATCTGTTATTAAAAAGTACTTTATATTATTGTTTCTTGGTTTACTTATCACTAAAATTCAATACTTTCTACTATTTCTGCCATAATGGCCAGCCCTCAGAAAATGAGGATAGCCCAATAATGTGACTTTTAAAAACTCCCAATGCTACTTAAAAGCTTACTTAATATGGAGAAAATTATAGTTCTAGAAAATGGAACTGCATTTATTTTCTCAAAATATAAAATGCTAAAACATTCTTGTCAGTCACTTGAAACAATTTCACCACTAGTGAAGCTTGATTTTTTACTACATTTTTATTCCAATGAAAAGAAATATTTTATAAAATACAGTTGAATGACAAAGTGAGGGTAGGGCACTAACTACCTGAAAAGTTGAAAATCCACCTACAATTTTGAGATTAACCAAAATTTAACTATTTAATACTAATAGCCTTCTGTTGACAGGAGGCCTTACTAGAAACATAAACTATCATTTAATACATTATTTTGTACATTGCATCTGTATTATGTACTGTATTCTTACAATAAATTAATCTAGGAAAAAGAAAATGTTTTTAAGAAAATCATAATGATGAGAAAATATATTTATTATTCATTAAGTGGAAGTAGATAATCATAAAGGTCTTAATCTTTTTTTTTTTTTTTTTTTTTTTTTTAAACAGAGCCTCAAGCTGTTGCTCTGGGTAGAGTACTGTGGCATCACAGGTCACAGCAACCTCCAACTCCTGGATTTAAGTGATTCTCTTGCCACAGCCTCCCAAACACCTGGGACTACAGGTGCCTTCCACAACACCCAGCCATCTAACCCACAAGCTCTGAGGTATGTGGCTGGCACCTTAGCCGCTTTAGGTACAGGCACCAAGCAAAGGTATTCATCTTTGTTATCCTCATATTGAATAGACTGAGGAGGAAGAGAAGAGGAGGTTTTTCTGTCTAAGGAGTGGCAGAGGCAGAAGAAAATATGTGCATAAACCAACCCACACAGTTCAAATTCACATTATTTAAGTTGACACTTGAATAGCATATTCTGTATCAAGACAACAAGGATAAAGACTTATGATGATTCACTTCTACTTCATGAATAGTAAATATGTTTTCTCTTTCTTATTTTCCTAAAAAAAAATTTCCCTTTCTGTAGCTTAATTTATGAAAAGAATACAGTATATTCTTACAGTACATCATGTACATATTTTATTCAAAATATCTGTTAATTTACATCAACTGTTTATGCTATTGATAATGGCTTGCAGTCAACACTAGGATATTCATAGTTAAGTTTTGAGGGAGTCAAATGTTAGACAAAGATTTTTGGTTGGTGTGTGAGTCAGTGCCCTAAAGCCTTATGTTGTTCAGAGTCAACTGACATAATTTTTGTTACATGAGAGCTGGAAACAAATATTAAGATGATTTTGTCATGGATGTAAAATTTTTAAATGTTTCAGTTTTACAACTTTATAGTTAGTTGAGACAACATTCTTTTGAAGAAATCTATTTTAGTCATTACATCATCTGTAGTGAGGATAAATATAACTGCCAGTCAAAACATACATGGAAACAATTAAAGACAACCTATATTTATACATAATCTTTCTCAGGGTTCCTCACATTGATATTGATATTGGAAAGATTTAAACAAAAGGTTTTTACCTAACAAAATTAAAATATTTGGCTCCTCAAAATTGTTTGATCTTTAATTATAAATCCTACTTTATTGTTAGTCTTTTTATTAATAGATGCCCTAACATTTGCTTCAAAATAAAGTAGTGTGGTTGCAATCATATCCATGTATAGATGAAATAACATTGTAATTGTTTTAGCTGGATGATGGGTATGAGGACTTTCTTTTTGCTATTCTCTCTACTTTTGCATATGTTTGAATTTTTTCTAATAAAAGGGGAAATTTTCCTAAAGTAAACATATAAATGAAAATGGTATGCATTTTCAGAGAGATAGAACAAATAAAAGATAGATAGATGATAGATCGATAGATCGATAGATAGATAAACAGGGTTTATTAAGGGAATTGATTCATGTGATCGTATTAATAGAGGCTAAATTCCATGATATGCTGTCTGTACTCTGGAGACCATTTGATGCTAGTATCATGACTCACTCCAAGTCCAAAGACCTCAGAATCAGAAAGCCAATGGTATAAATTTCGGTCTATGCCCAAAGGGCTAAGAACCTAGGTAGCAAGGCATAGGTGTAAGTCCTCAAGTTAAAGACCTAGAGAACCTAGAGTTGTCATCTATTAAAGGAGGATAAAATTATATCCTAGCTCCAGGAAACAGAGAAAATTATCTTTGTATTCTATTTCTACTCAAGCTAATAGGATTGTGCAACACACACACACGTTGAGGGTGAATCATGCCCACTCAATACACTGACTCTCAAGCTAATCTCCTATGGAAACATTCTCACAAACATACCCAGAGCTAATCCTTTACTAGTTCTCTAGGTAATCCTTAATCTACTCAAGTTCACATTTAATATTTACTATCACAGCAGCTAAAATAAATTAAACACAATCAGATCAAGTAGCTCTGTTGTTGTGGCAAGTAGGCCACAACATAGGCCCATAAAATCATAACTTCTTAAGTTTATAAGAGAGTTTAAAGATGGTGAGATAACTAGGAAATGCATTCTATTTATTTAGTTATCTATTATTTTTTTAAATAAAAGTAGAGGTCGCAGTTGAGATAGACCCAAGGCCACCTGCCCATCACTGTGTAAACCAAACTTAAGTTATCCTGATCCTGGAAATGTTGTCTCTAATCAGTAACAAAAACTTTATATCCTTTTCAGCATAATTCAGTAAAATTAAACCAATCAGCTATGGACAATCAGCTTAATTGGCTCTGTTTTTAAAAAATAAATGTTAGTCAATAAAAGGTATTTACAATAAAAAGTTATTAAACTACAACCTCCTTTATGCTATAAACTATGCTATCACTACTGTAAGGTTTCTTACTACTTGGTTTGAAGTCTTCCAGATCATAATTCATACTTTTCACATGAGAATAAATTTTAACATTTTATATAACTTGTTTATATTTTATATTTGACCCAAATCTATCTATTATGTATTTATTTAGTTATATATCATCTATCTATATAGCTATCTAATTATACATTTCAGCACTGGGTAGGCAAGTAGAAACACAAGAAACAAAGAAGAAAGTCTTTGTTTTATATTTTCAATTACACTGGAAGTCACACACACAGAATAAAGGAAAAGAATGAAATTGTACACTGTCTGTGCTTATCCAAGAAGAAAAATAAAACCAGGCAAAAATAAATAATAATGAGGGCTTGGAACTTTTGGGGAAATGGGATCGGATGCTATTGTACACGAAATTGTAAGAGAAGTCCTCTCTGAATTTAGGAAGAAAGATGACATGACACAGTAGATTGAGGGTTGTTGGATAAAAGTAGTAAATGTAAGTTGAATACTGAACTTTGTCCCTTTTCTTCCAGACTGTAGTTTAAGTAGAAATGAAAGAAGAGAGGGGAATTCAAAATAAGGAGGAAACACTAGAAAACAAAATATAACACATTTTATTTCTTCCCCAGAAATACAAAATAGAATCTGAAAACATGTGTTGCAATTGAAGTTGGACTGCTTCACTGATGTGGGTATGCCATAAAACATGTGTTGCAAAAGGGCTTCCAAGATTTTTATTTACCCTAAATTATCTCATTGAGCTTTCTTCTGTAGTGACAACCAATCACAGCACAACAGGATTCATATTTTGACTACAGTAATCTCTTGTCCGATCTTTGGGTTCAAAATGGAAACAAAAGCAGTTTTATGTATCTAGATTTCGCAGATTACTAGACTGCCTTCTGGTAGCACTATGCAATCTTCTTTGTTTATTCTTCTCATGAAGAACTGAAAAAATTGCATTTTCTAAAAATGGGAAGCAATGAAAATGCAAACAGTATATCAAAAGTAAATACTTTTAAATATTAAGGAGGTGTATTTTTCTTATGTTTAGTATTTTTAGAGAGATTATTTATCTTATAGAATGAGTTAGAAAAGTCAATATTTACATGTTTGCAACAAATAATATTAAAAGCACAGTCAATGTATTATGTTAATGCCCTACACAGAGAAGAAGAAAGTAAGTACAAATATTGCATAACTAAATTAATTTTTATCATATTAGAATTGCCTTGACATCATATTAAATTTATTATTTATAAAAGGTTTATTATGTTCTTTCTGTTCATTTAAGTCAGACGACACTTACATGGGAAGAAAATGATAGATGAATGTATGAGTGCAGGTGAAATTTTAAATGTATAGTTCCCTAAAGCTGTTGTGAAAAATAGAAAAACAATGTGTTAGTTATTTTATCATGTTTTGTTTTTGCATTTTGTTTTTGTGTTATCCATTGTTACGGTGACTACATTTTTTTTATTTCATAATAAAGCTCAGTGGTAGAGTGTGGTGATTCACTCAGATCCCTCTTTAGCAATGACGAACTTACTTCTCCTGGAATTGGCCCTCCTTAACTTTCAGCCCATTTTAGGGATGCTTCAACTGAAGGAAACGGCCTCACCCAAGGTCCCCTTACTTGCATGAAATGACTCATTGGTGTAAAGATATAAAAGGCCAGCTGCTGTAACTCTATTCAGGTTTTCAAGGTATCTCTGAAAGGCCATTCCATCTGTAGGGATCCCAGTAAGGGACTACTAAAACCTCACTTGGGCTTGTATTGCAGCCCAACTTCTATCTATGTCCAATCTTTCTATCTACCTCCCCTTTCCACAAATTTTAATTCTAAAAGCACTAGCTATAATAATAGACATCCTGCCTGTTAAATTCTGTCTTAGTCTATTTCCCTGAGATCTCAATTTATGATATAGTATCATAAAAAATTTCACACTATCTTTTCATAGTATGAAAAGAATATCATGTGAGATATTCAAAAAGTTCATATATGATCCCTAAGCCTTTCTATGAATATCCAGAACAATACAATAAGCAGATAATATTTCTCAAGGATTTTAATTAATTGCAAACATACTTTACTTCAAACTTTGTTACTAAAATAAAGCTATCAATAGGGATTCTACAAATTCATGTAGAAATTATATGTGCAATATCATTCTTAATAATTGATAGGGAAAACTAATTCAGAGCTGTAGAAGATTTAAAAATTTTCACTACTTATAAAAAAACACCCATTCATACTATTATATATATAAAATGAATCTTATGAGATGCATTTTAAAAGTGCCAAGATGACTGTGGTTCTGTAATACCCTTATTTGCATTGGCTTGTTATTTATTGACCATTTCTAATACGTGTAGTTTGAAATAAGTTGTAGCTTATTTTCTACAAATAACATACATCAAACACCTGATTTTTAGTAATACTATTGGTGTTTGAAATATTCATGTCTGGAAAAAAATCACCATGCAATGGTATCTCATTAAAGTTTTACTGCATAATTTCAGACATATAAAACTACAACATTTTCTTTCTCTGTGCTACAATTCTTACGGAAAAGCATTGTGAAATTATCTTTTTAACAATATATTTTACTTTCAGCAATGACGTTCTGTTTATTAACCAATCACGTGTGTTTTGAAGGGTGTTTTAACCATTCTTTCATGTAGTAACATTACAAAAATGGTATACCTAACTTAATTTTTACAATAAATCACCTACTTGCTCAAATAGCTTTTGTGTTACATCTACTGAAGTTCAGAACTGTTAGACTTTAAAATATCCAGCTACCATTTGATCCAGCAATCTCACTATTGGGAATTTACACAAAGAAAAATATTTGTCATCAAAAAAAAAGTCTGCACTAAAATGTTCATTGTAGCAAACAAAATTCACAATTGCAAAAATGTAGGACCACCCTATGTGCCCATCAATTAAAAAATAGATTAATAAAATATGGTACATTTATACCATGGAGTAGTACTCAGCCATAAAAATGATGATATGGATGGATTTCAATGATATGGATGGAATTGCATTATCCTAAGTGAATTATTTCAAAAATGGAAAAACAAACACATGAGTACTCACTATTAAATTGAAGCTAACCAGTGAGCATACATATGCACAAAGGGAAGTAAAACTCAGTGGAAAATAAAATGGGGGGGAAGGAATAAGGGAGGGGCAAAAATGTACCTGATAGATAGAATGAACACTATTTTGATGATAGGCACACTTACGTATGGGACTTAAGCATTTCAGAGTGTTCTATGTACCCTAAAACATTTGTTCCCCATAATACTTTGAATTTAAAAAAATTGGCTGCAAAATTAAACATCTCAATACATTACAATTCTCAATAATATTCGCTATACAAAACCCTAGGAAAATAGTAGCAAGCATATCCAATTATATTAAAATTATAATCTAAGTACCTAGATTCTGGAAACAGTGTTTTATTATATATAGGCTGACATTTTTAACCCATATAAGAAATTCAAGAAATAGAATGCTAGGGGGCGGTGCCTGTGGCTCCGTGAGTAGGATGCTGACCCCATATGCCGAAGGAGGCGGGTTCAAACACGGCCCAGCCAAATAGCCCGGTGCTGCGGTGAGCGCCTGTAGTCCCAGCTACTTGGAAGGCTGAGGCAAGAGAATCATCTAAGCTTAGGAGTTGATGGTTGCTGTGAGCTGTGTGATGCCACAGCAATCTACCCAGGGCAATAAGTGAGACTCCATCTCTACAAAAACAAACAAACAAACAAAAATAAAGAAATAGAATGCTAAATTGACTAAACCAGCTTGTCCTTATTTATCCCTTCCCCACCTTAGCAACTGGGGAACGTAGATTTCTCTCCTGTAATTTTCCATCATGTAACACTAAAATTCATTACAGAGTCATAGAGGAAGGTTTTATTTATTTGTTTGTTTGTTTATTTAGTTATTATTTCACTTTAATCAAGGGTACAAAGTATTAGGTTACAATGTTTGCATTTGTTAGGAAAATTCCCTCTTATAAATGTGTTCTCCCTCCAAGACATGTGTCAAATACCCTAACATTCTGCCCCTTAAGTGGCAGCATGCCCATCCCACCCTTCTCCCTGCTCAAACATTCCTCACCACCCACCTTGAATTGATTTGAGCTTTCTCTTATGTGGGAGTGTATTAGATCATCTACTGGCTTCATACTAGAAATGAGTACATTGGATTCTTGCTTCTCTATTCTTGTGATACTTTATTAAGAAGAATATGTTCCACCTCCACCCAAGTTAATACAAGAGAAGTAAAGTCTCCATCTTTTTTAATGGCTGAATAGTATTCCATGGCATACATATACCACAGTTTATTAATCCATTCCTGGGTTGGTGGGCATTTAGGTTGTTTCCAACTTTTGGTGATTGTGCATTGAGCTGTAATAAACTGTCTAGTGCAAACATCCTTATGATAAAATTATTTTTTCTTCTAGGTAGATTCCTAGTAATGGGATTGCAGGATCAAGTGGGAGGTCTAATTTGAGTTACTTGAGGATTCCTCATACTTCCTTTCAAAAAGGTTGTATTAGTTTTCAGTCCCAGCAGAGGTGTAAAAGTGTTCCTTCCCTTATGTTCACACTCATGCCAGCATATGCAGCTCTGAGACTTTATGATGTGGGCTATTCTCTGTGGGGTTAGGTGGTATCTCAAGGTAATTTTGATTTGCTTTTTTCTGATGATCAGGAATAATGAGTATTTTTAAAAATGTTTGTTAGCCATTTGTCTGTCTTCATCAGAAAATGTTCTGTTCATATATCTTGCCCACAGGTAGATGGGATTGTTTGTTCTTTTATTTGTTGATTAATTTGAGCTCTTTGAAGATCCTAGTTACCAAACTTTTGTCAGATTCATACCCTGCAAATATCTTTTCCCATCCTGAAGGTGTCTTTTTGCTTTACGTGTTGTGTCCTTCGCTGTGCAGAAGCTTTTCAGCTTAATTTAGTCCCATTTTTAATTTATGTTGTTGCTGTATTGGCTGCTGAAGTCTTTGTCATAAAATTCTTCCCCAATCCAACATCATTGATGCCTTTTCCCAAAATTTCTTCTAAGATTTACGTTTAATTTTTTTAAAAAATTATATAAATATATTGTCATTTTTTATTTTATAACAAGGATTTTATTCATTTGAATTAGGAAACTTAGAACAAAAAATAAACGTATGCAGAAGTCATCCTTTGCAAAAGTAGTTCAGAAGTGTTAAAGTTATATAAATGTGTCTTAATATTCCAACTCTCAACGCATTATTGTGTACACATGTAAAAATCATGGAAAAATATCTTCTAAGACTAAATGATGTTATTGGTGTTTTATCCTTGTCTAGTTGTTTTCTTCAAAGACCCCCAAACTATAGAAAGTCCCTAATGTAATTTCTAGAAGTTTTTTTTTTTTTATTAATATTAAATCATAGCTGTGTACATCAATGCGATCATGGGGCACCATACACTGGTTTTATAAACAGTTTGACACATTTTCATCATACTGGTTAACCCTTGCTGGCATTTTCTTAGTTATTGTGTTAAGACAATTATATTCTACATTTACTAAGTTTCACATGTACCCTTGTAAGATGCACCACTGGTGTAATCCCACCAATCACCCTCCCTCTGCCCATCCTTTCCTTTCCCTCCCCTCCCTCTCCCTCTTCCCCATATTCTTAGGTTATAACTGGGTTATAGCTTTCATCTGAAAGTCATAAATTAGTTTCATAGTAGGGCTGAGTACATTGGATACTTTTTCTTCCATTCTTGAGATACTTTACTAAGAAGAATATGGTCCAGCTCCATTCATGTAAACAGAAAGAGGTAAAATCTTCATCTTAATTTAAGGCTGCATAATATTTCATGGTGTACATATACCACAATTTATTAATCCATTCGTGGATCAATGGGCACTTGGGCTTTTTCCATGACTTAGCAATTATGAATTGGGCTGCAATAAACATTCTGGTACAAATATGATTGCAGTATATTTTCATATTTTGGAAAATATATATATATATACATACACACACACATTATATTTAAATACACACACATGC
>CAUYPK010165514.1:0-16778 GCA_963574355.1 Loris lydekkerianus | reverse complement strand
GTCCCTTGCTGGCTCCCTGTATCCTCAAAGGGATGATCATAGGCAGATCCCACCGGCCAGAGATGTCTGGACTCTTGTCTCCCCAGATTCGCCAAGCCCAGTTACAGGGAAGCTGTTACTCAGCCGCCATCTTTAATCCCTGGCTCCATCTGTCTTCTTTAGAGAAGGTTCTATTCATCTCTCTTGTACATTGATACTGGAACTAGACAAGGTTGTCTTCAATCACCACTACTATTCATTCAGCCAATAAGGGATTATTGGCTTTTTTTATGTTGCTTAATTTGAGTTCTCTGTAAATCCTAGTTATCAAACTTTGTCCGATTCATAATATGCAAATATCTTTTTCCATTCTGATGGTTGTCTATTATGAGTCTCAATTAAATTGAGTAGTTTCTTAACAGCTAATATGCAAATATCTTTTTTCCATTCAGATGGTTGTCTATTTGCTTTGGTTGTTGTCTCCTTAGCTGTACAGAAGCTATTCTCCTTAGCTGTAAAGAAGCTATTCAATTTATTGAGACTCATTTGTTTATTTTTGTTGTTGTTGCAATTGCCTCTGGCACCTTTTTCATAAATTCTTTCCCTAGGCCAATACCTTCAAGTGTTTTCTCCACACTATCTTTGAGGATTTCTACTGTTTCATGCCTTAGATTTAGAACTTTTATCCATCTTTATAATCAATTTTAGTGAGTTGAGAAAGGTGTGGGTCTAGTTTAAGTCTTTTACATGTGGCTATCCAGTTCTCCCAGCACCATATGTTAAATAGGGTTCTTTCCCTCAGTGTATGTTCTTGTATAGTTTATCAAAGATCAGGTGGCTGTAAGATATTAGTTTCATCTCAGAGTTCTCTATTTGGTTTCTCTATTTGGTTTCAAATGTCTCTATTTTTGTGCCAATACCATTTTGTTTTGATCACTGTAGCCTTGTAGTACAGCCAAAAGTCTGGTATGTGATGCCCCAAGTTTTGTTTTTATTACTAAGAATTGTCTTAGCTATATGGTTTTTTTTCTGGTTCCATACAAAATGAAGAACTACTTTTTTTCTTCAAAGTATGATGTTGATAATTTAATGGGGATTGTATTAAATCTGCAGGTTGCTTTGGGAAGTATAGACATTTTAACAATTTTGATTCTTCCCAGCCATGAGCATGGTATGGTCTTCCATTTGTTACTATCTTCTGCTATTTCTTTTCTTAGGGTTTCATAGTTTTCTTTATACAGGTCCTTCACCTATTTTGTTAGGTATATTCCTAGGTATTTCATTTTCTTTGAAGCTACTGAGAAGGGATTTGTGTACTTGTTTAGCTTCTCATCTTGGCTGTTATTGGCATATACTGGAAGTTCTCAACCTGTGGGTCATGACACACAGGAACTGTATTAAAGGGCCACAACATTAGGAAGGTTGAGAACCACTGGCATATATGAAGGCTATTGATTTATAGACATTGATTTTATATCCTGAGGCATTCCCCAATTTTTCGATGACTTTCAGGAGTCTTCTGGTTGAGTCTTTGGGATTCTCTAAGTATAAGATCATAACATCAGCAAAGAGGAAGAGTTTGACGTCTTCTGCCCTACTTGGACCCTCTTTATTATCCTCCCTCGTCTTATTATATTGGTTCAAACTTCCAGCACTATGTTGAATAGTAATGGTTATGTATGGGAAAGTTTTCCAGTTCCAAGTGGGAAAGTTTTCAGTTTTACACTATTCAGTATAATATTAGCTGGGTTTGTCATAGATGGCTTCAATCAGTTTAAGAAGTATGCCACCTATGCCTATATTCTTCAGAATTCTAATTAGAAAAGGATGCTGAATTTTATTGAATGCTTTTTCTGCATCTATTGAGAGTATCATATGGTCTTTGTTTTTGCTTCTGTTGAAATGGTGAATAATGTTTATGGATTTGCATCTGTTAAACCAGTCTTGCATCCCTAGGATGAAACCTACTTGATCAGGATGTTTGACTTTTTTCATGAGAAAGCTGTAATCTATTGGGTAGGATTATACTGAGATTTTTTGTCTATACTCATTAGTGAAATTGGTCTAAAGTTCTCCTTTTTAAGTGTGTATTCTCCTGGCTTTGGTGTCAGGTGACATTTATTTCATAGAATGCATTGGAGAAGATTTCTTCCTTTTCAATTTTTTGGAATAATTTCTATAGAATGGGTATAAGCTTTTCTTTGAAGGTTTGAATTATGGTGTGAAGCCATCTGGGTCAGGGCATTTTTGTTGGGAGACTTTTTTTTTTATTGTTTCTTTGATCTCAGAACTTGAAATTGGTCTGTCCAGAAAATCAATTTCTTCTTGATTAAATCTAGGAAGAAGGTGTGATTCTAAGTATTGGTCCATTTCCTCCATATTATCTAATTTCTGGGCGTAGAGTTTCTTGTAGTATTCAGAGATAATCACTTGCATCTCTGTGGCATCTGTTGTTATTTTCCCTTTTTTGTTTCTGATTTAGGTTACTAGAGATTTTACTTTTCTGTTTCTAGTTAGTTTGGCCAAAGGTTTATCTATTTTATTTATTTTTCAAAAAACCACCTTTTGTTTTGTTAATTTACAGAATTTTGATTTTTTGTTTGTTTGTTTTAAATTTTATTAACCTCTGGCTTAATTTTGGTTGTTTCTTTTCTTCTGCTGGGTTTAGGATTAAATTGTTCTTTTTCCCATTCCATAAGATGGTTTGTGAGTATGTTGATGTACTCACTTTCTGTTTTTTGAATATATGCATCTAGTGCACTAAATTTTCCTCTCAGGACTACTGTTGCTGTATCCCACAGGATTGGTAAGTTTTTGTTTTGTTTTGTTTTGTTTTGTTTTGTTTTGTTTTGTTTTGTTTTTTTGAAGACAGAGTCTCACTATGTCACCTTCGGTAGAGTGCTGTGGTGTCATAGTTCACAGCAACCTCAAACTCTTGGGCTTAAGTGATTCTCTTGCCTCAGCCTCCCAAGAAGCTGGGACTATAGGCACTCACCACAATGCCGGGCTAGTGTGAGTTATTATAATTGTCAGTGTTGATTTGCTGGCCCGGGCTGAGTTGGAACCTACCAGCCCCAGCATATATGGCTGGTGCCATAAACACTGAGCTACGGGCTCCGAGCCAGATTTTGGAAATTTGTGTCCTCATTGTTGTTATGTTTGAGGAAATTAACAATTTCCTCTTTAATCTCTTTCTGAACCCAACTATCATTCAGCATAAGGTTGTTTAATTCCCATGCCTTTGTGTGGGTTTGAACTTTTTGGGGGGAGGTGAGTTCCACCTTACAGCCTTGTGGTGTGAGAAGAGACGAGGTATAATTTCTATTCCTTTAATTTTGCTGAGGTTTTATTTGTATCCTAGGATATGATCTATTTTGGAGTATGTGCCATGAGCTGACAAGAAAAACATATATTCTTTTGCTGTGTATGGTGTGTTCTATATATGTTGATTAATCCCATTTGTTCTAGGGTCATGTTTAAGTTTGTTGTATCTTTGTTTAGTTTCTGTTTAGAGAATGTCCAGTTCTGTCAGAGGGGTATTAAAGTCCCTGGCTATTACTGTGTCATAAGATACCATATTATTCAGACTCCTCAAGGTTTGTTTCATAAATCTGGAAGCATTTAAGTTAAGTTCATAAATATTTAAAATTGAGATATCTTCTTGTTGTATTGTTCCTTTGAACAGTATAGAAAGTCCATCCATGCTTTTCTTAACTTTAGAAGCTTTGAATCCACTTGTTTCTGAGAATAAGATTGCAACTCCTCTTTTCTTCTGATTTCCATTTGCATGAAATACAGTTTTCCATTCCTTAACCCCAAGTCTTGATTTGTCTTTCAGGGCTAGGTGAGTCTCCTGGAGATAGCATATGGAAGACTTGTTTTTCTATCCATTCAGCTAACCTGTGCCTCTTCAGTGGGGAATTAAATCCACTGACATTTATTGAGAGTATTGATAAGGGTTGTAGAATTTTATCAATCTTTTTATGAGAAACTCTATTGTGTAGTTTTATCCTTTGCACCATTGTGGAAACTAAATTTGGACCTTTAGCTTCCAGGGGTTTATTTTGGTGATGGTGTTCAATGTTGAGAATAGGTCTAAGTATTTCCTGTAGTACTGGTCTTGTGGCAAATTTTCTCAGTGCTTGTTTATTGGCAAAAGATTTGATTTCTCCATCAATTTTGCAGCTTAGTTTAGCAGGATACAGGATTCTGGGCTTAAAATTACTTTGTTTAAGGGTATGTCAGGTGGATGCTCATGCTCTCCTGGCTTGGAAAGTTTCAGTTGAAAAGTCTTCTGTCATTCTAATGGCTCTGCCCCTTTAGGTCAGTTGGCACTTACTCCTAGCTGTTTGCAGTATTTTCTCCTCCATCTTGACTTTGGACAGGTTTATTACAATGTATCTTGATGCAGGTCTATTAGAGTTGAAATGATCCAGGGTTCGATATCCATCTAAAAGGAGTATGTCAGGATCTTTAGTAAACTTGAGTAATTTTCATTTATTATAGTCTCCAGTAGGGCTTCCATATCTTTGGAATAATCTTTCACTTCAGGGATTCCTATTATTCATATGTTTGAATGCTTTATGGAATCTCATAGTTCTCTAAGCATGATGCTCTGCTTTCTCTCTCTTCTTTTCTGCCTCTGTAACTAACTGAGTTAACTTGAACACTTTATCTTCTATCTCTGATGTTCTTTACTCTCCATGATATAATCTATTATTGATTCTTTCTACTGCATCTTTACATTCCCTGATTGTCTCCTTCATTTCCTTAAGATCCACCATATCCTTTCTATATTCTACATATCTCTCATCTGTCTTTCCAATTTTCTCATCCATTTCCTTCATTGTCTTAATCATCCATATTTTAAATTCCCTTTCTGTCAAATTCATTAAGTCCTTATAGGAGGAGTCTTCTTTAAATGTTGCCTAATGATCCTTTGGAAGAGTTGCTCTATTTTGGTTTTTCATGGTGCCTGAATATTTCTGTTGGTTCCTCCTCAGGCATGCCTTCTTCTTCTTCACGTCCTTGTGTTACTTTTTCTTTCTCACTTCCTCCTTTGTTTCAAATTATCTTGTCTCAGAGTTTAGGTGATGAAGAAGCCTCTTGATATGTGGCCAAAAAGAGGAGAAAGGTAAACAGCAAGAAAGAGAGAAACAAGAGGAAGAGGAATAAAGAAGGAAAAAGAAAGAAAGAGTAAAAGAAAATAAAAAGAAAGATAGAGAGAAAAAAAGGAAGGGAGAATAACAGAAAAAAACTTGAAGAACAGGAGATGGGCAGTCAGGATGATAGTGATGGAAGAAATGGTATTTATTAGCACAGTACCAAAGCCACACCTGTAACTCAAGGATTTTGAGGGGCTGGACTGGGTGAGTTTCTCAAAATCAGATGCCCCTTACCAGCCAGAGCAGAGCCAGACTCTTCCTCTGCCAAAAATACAAGAGAAGAAAAAGAGCAAAAGCAAAAAACAGGAAGGAAAAATTAAGTAAGGATGAAAGCTAAATAGAAAAATTCTGCAGCATGATCTTTCCAATTCTTTCCTCCTAGGGCCAAATGTAGAAAGGTCTCTTAGCCCCCTTGAGCCAGACTACTGCTGTGGTCACCCTGGGAGACCACAGCTGTGTAACCCCAGCTTTCAGCAAAAAAAGGAAAGAAAAAGAAACAATATTAAAATAAGAACAGATGAAGAAAATTAAAAATACCATTGTTTGAAATAAAGAAGAGATAGGAAAGTGGAGTAAAGAAAGAAAGGAGAAAGACAAACAAATAAAAAAAGGGAGGGGATAGTATAGCAGAAGTGATTTATGTGGGAAAGATGAGAAAGGTAGAAGTGTCTCTATTCAAAGAGAGAATGTAGAGGAATGAAATAGGGAAAGAAAATAAATGAGGCTAAAATTTATTTTATATATATATATATATATATATAGAGAGAGAGAGAGAGAGAGAGAGATAGATATGACATTAGTAGGAATATATTTGTGTTGTAATATATTGCCCAGACACCAGATGGTACTGTAAATATAGGGGATGGACAACACAGGTAGGAACCTCACTCTAGTTCCTAGGCATAGACCTGTTTCCCGACATAATCGGCTGTGGTGATCACCTGATTATTTCCTCAGGATTCCTCACATCCTGCTGGGTTGGGGTTTCAAAGCTCTCCGGAATCCTTCAGAGGCAGGTCTCACTATGCCCACAGACAACAGTTCCTGTGGGGTGCTACAGACCCGGAGCCTGTCATAATGGAGGTCCAATCCCAGCAGGTGGATCCAAGAAGGCAGTGGCCCTGCAGAAGGAGTGCCCTCACTACCTTCCCACAATGGAGCCCTCTGGCTGCTAAGACTCTAGCAGTATAGATGATTTTACCACAGCTACCAGGGGTAAATATGCGACCAGCCTTCAAATCTGGCTGCTAAACACTGTTCAGGCACACCCATTCCTCCAGGCCTTCCACTCCATGCACAGCTTCCCCCAAGAACCTAAAACTGTGAAGGGCTTTCTCCTGTCCAGAACTTCCATGGCAGTCACGTCATTCTCAATGGTTCACAAAAAAACTAAGTAGCTATCACGTCTCTGCTGCTCTGGCTCCTGCACTGTAACCAGCAGCATGCCAAGTCTCTGTGCACACAGATCCACAGCTCTAGGCAAGAACTCTGCAACAGGCACAGTGGGGACCTCTCCTGGTCAGCCAAATGATTTTTCTGGTCTACCATCTTGCTCACAGAACTTGTTTAAAAAGTAGGAAACAGAGAATAGAGAACATGAACAAAGTCATGTATGCTAGTTCTTTGAAAATATCAGTTTCAACAAACCCTAGCTGGAATGATCAAGTGAAAAAAAGAGACGACTAATCACCAATATCAGAAATGAAAGACAAGATTCACTATTGCCTCTACAGACATTATAAGATAATAAAGGAAAGTCCCCAAACCATTTTTTAAAATCTCATTTTGTATCTAGGAACTTATAAATAGCTAGAAATCTAGTAATATTTAGTAGAGCAAATAGAGATTATATTGTAGATCATTTGCTAAATGACAAGTATAATACATATTCATCTACCTGTTTAAAGTGTAAGCCATGAAATTGAATTATAGAGATGTTTGAACCATAAGATTGAGATTTTAGAGGGAAAATATTTTTATTTTTTGTTTTTTAGGTGAAAAAAAATCATGAAGCAAGAAAATTGATTTTCTGTTCTTCTTCTTTAAATATATGTAGTCCACGGAAAGTAATTAAGACCTGTATTACCTTCTCTACTAGCACTCGCATCCCCTGTAAGTTCAAAAGGAGTTCATAGAATTGTGGTATGTGTGCACACCAAACACACTTCATAAGAAAACCTTTATTGCAAGAAGAAGTGATAATATTTCAAGTAAAATTTCCCTAGATACATAAATGTGAAGTTTTAACCTTCACATTTAAGGGAAAATATCCTTGACAAAAATAAATCAAATAAAACTGTCAGTCTATAGGCATTTATTATTAGGCAGAGAATAATTTCAGAGTACTAGAACTGTATCTATTGCTTTAAATACTTTGATACTATAGAATAATATTTAGAAATAAACATATCATACATCAAGCACACAAAGTAAATTCAGTGTGAGTTTAAAATGACTTGCTTTTCTTCCAGAGGCTTAAGAGATCTGGACCCCCCTGGGTTACTTGCAGAGTTAGGCTTTTTTGGAGTTGTAAAAATTCCTTAGGCCTTTTCTCTGAGGCTGTACACCCTGTGAAGCCTGAGATCAAAGGGCATGCCACCCGTATCATGCAACAGATACTTTATTATATACTGATGCCATGCTATAAAGAAAGCTACCTCTACATGACAATATTCATGAAAACCACAAATCATACTTAATAGTTTAATATGAGAAAATAATAAAAATTACTATTCTTTTTAGGAAACACAAATGACCTTGAAATATCTTGTGGTATTTCAATTCTTATAACATTTTTTCTTTTGTTATGTGGGAGTTTGATTCCAAAGTTGTTGCATAGACTTGTCATTGTAATAATAAATAGGAAATGTTTGGTATATGTAGTATATAATACCTTTAAAGGAAAAATATTTGGTAAGTGGATTTAGACATCACTTAACATGGGTTAATGATCAAACTACAAAATCATACCTTTCTTGTTCTCAAAGAATAGAAATTTTAACCAAGTATATTTTTAAAGCATTAAAATATTGTTCATATTTTGCTAATATATGAATTAAATATAAACATGTAGAATATATTTAAAATAGGCTTGTTTAAGAAGGATAGTGGAAAAAGTTCCATGTACCAGGAATCCTAAGAAAGGTCATAGTGAAATTTGAAGCCATGGGGCCCACAGAGAAAAGTCCATAGATGCAGAAAGTAGGTTTGTATGTCCCACAAGGCCCACACAGAAGTTGTTGATGGACATAACCCTATTGTGACAAAAGACCAAAATAAAGCTGGGTACCAGATAGCTTCCCTAACAGTGAAATACCTGAATTAACTTTATTTCAAATCTCAGGATACAACTATAATATGCCACTTTCCTGTGATCTCAGGAAAAAAATAAAGGCTGCTGTAGAAATACCTTAGTCAAAAAGGTATGTGAATGTGACATTCTGACTAGTTCTACACCTGGAACTCCAACCCGCTATATGAGATATTGTTTTTCTCTGTTCAATCTGTAGAGTTCTGAGGCAGCTGAAAAACCACAAGAAGTGAGGAGTTTGCATGGGGGAAGAAAAAGATCTAGCATAAGGTAAGATCTCAGACAAAAGCAATAAATACATGAGAAAATGCATCAAGAAAGATAAACAAGCTGATGTAACATATGGAAAAATTCATACCCAAGACGATAGAAATATTAAAATTTAAAAAGGCTATAAAATATCCATCCTGAAAATATTCATGAAGAGTGTTAGAAAAAGCTAACAGCATCCTTACAACAAGAAGGAAAGATTATGTAGCAAGATAAAGATATATATATATATATATATCTTAAGGCTTGGCATCTGTAGCACAGTGGTTACAGTGCCAGCCACGTACACCCAGGCTGGCAGGTTCAGGCCAGCTAAAACAGCAATGACAACCACCACAACAACAACAAAAATAGCCAAGCATTGTGGCGGTACCTGTTGTCCCAGCCACTTTACAGGCTACGGCAAGAGAATCACTTAAGCCCAAGATTTGGAGGTTGCTCTGAGCTGTGATGCCATGGCATTCTACCAAGGGTGACACAGTGAGACTCTGTCTCAAAAAAAAGAAAAATAGGAATCTTAAAAATGTAGTAAAAATTTTAAACAGAAAAATGATAGGAAGAGCAGTAGATTTAAATTAATACCATTGAAGTGAAAGTTGTCTAGCAAAAAGACATAATTGAAGAACATAGCACAAAGCAATATAAAATATAAAATACGAATTAAGACATATGGTGGGTAGATTGAAAAATTATAATATATTTAATAGGAAATCCAGAAAAAGATAACAGTGAAAATGGCAAAAAGGAAACATATGAAGAGATAAAGGCTAAAGATTACCCATGGTTGAAAAGGATATGAGTTGTTAGATTATAACAATTCACTGTCATAGAAAATAAGAAAAAACCAAACAAAAATTATGGTCAATAACATAGCAAAGGTAAAACAGTAAAAATTAGTCCAAATATTTCAGTAATTAAAACTAATGCAAGTGGCTTAAACTCATTACAATTAAAAGATCTCAAATTGATAAATAAATAAAATCCAGCTTTATGAATCAAAAAGTACATTGGATGCTTGCTTTTCCATTCTTGTGATACTTTACTCCATCCAGGTTAATATAAAAGATGTAAGTCACCACCATTTTTATGGCTGAATAGTTTTCCATGGCATACATATACCACAGCTTGTTACTCCATCCCCGAGTTTATGGGCATGTAGGTTGTTTCCACATCTTCAGAACTATAAAGTGAGCTGTGATAAATAATCTAGCACAAATATCTTTATCTGACTTCATATTTTTATAATGACACCAATCTCACCCACGAGGGTGGACCTTTCATGGCCTAATCACTACCTCTTAATACTGTTACAATGGTAATTGAATTTTAACATGAATTTTGGAGGAGATGGATATTTGAACCATAATACACCCCCCAAAAAAAGATTGAAAATATAAAAATGAAAAAGATAACAGGAAACTACTAATGAAAGAAAGCTAATACACAGAAATTAATACTTGTCTAAATAGAACTCAAAGGAAATTGCATGACTTAGGAGTAAAGAAAGACATTTTTTATTAACCAAAAGACTACTCCACCAAGAAAACATTATAATCCTGAATAACTTAGGCATAAAATATGTAAAGCAAACACTGAGAAAAATCACAAAAAGAAATGAATAAATCAATAATGATTGTAGAATATTTTAACACACATTTCTTGGAAAATTGAAGGCTAAGCAGGAAAAAATTATAGTTGGAATATATTAGATTTTCACTCTTAACAGTCTTGGTATAATATATTGTAGGATAGAACATAGAGTTAAAAGCATTAGGCACCAGAGACAGACTGATCTGGGGAAAAGCCAAGCACCATGATGAGGCCTGACTACCACAAACAATAGTCACTAGACACAGCATATTGTCCCAGCCCTAAGTCATATTTAGCAGTAATAAAAAAGGCAAGGCAGAAGTGCAATAAACAGAATATGTTAAGAGTTAAATCATGCAGTTAATGATAAACTCCTTGTTTTTTAAGTGTTACTCTCTCTTTGAAAGTTTTCTGTGCTATGTTTTCTCATGCCTGAGATTTCAATAAAAGTCTGTGAGGATCATCAGAAGGGACCACACCCTTGTGTCTCTGTGTGGAGGGCTTCTTGGTGTTGGCCCCCTGGTCACTCAGTTTAATGCAATATGAACTGAGGAGGTGTTATTAATTTGTGTGAAGTTGCACTGACAATAGATATGTAGAACTCTGCATCCAAGAAATAGAGTATACATTCTTCTCAAGAACACATGAAACATTCATAAAAATTGATCAGAATTCTGTTCCAAAGGAAGACTCAACAAATGCAAACATTCTGTACCATTCAGACCACATTCTCTGATAATAAAACAATAAAATTAGAAATTGATTTTTAAAAGAATGTTCCTAACTTCAAGAATTAATTAATTCATGAATTGAATATAAAATATTTAGAAGCAAACAACAAAAATGCATATTAGTGATTCACAGGATGAAAGTGTTGTTATATAAATGTATTTATTAGAAAAGAAGAATTCTTAAAAAGGAATTGAAGGAAAATTAATAATTAAACCTAAATAAATTATAATAAAAGACATAGAAAATTATAAGCAGACATGTAATTAATCAACAAGAACAAGAAAATATAAGTAGTCAACATAATAAAAGTTAGTTCTTTGAAAAGAAATAAAATAATCAGAATTCTGTCAAGACTGATCAAGAAAAAGAGAAAAGTTCAAATACACAATTTACAACAAAGTAACAGAACTACAGACACAATAGAGACTAAAAATTATAAAAGACTATTATTATACACAAAGAAATGCCAATGAATTTGTAAACTTATAATTTTTTAAATTTAGAAAAATATAAATTAGAAAAACTCATTCAAGAAGTTAGAAAACCTAAATAAATAAAAAAACTCTTTGATTTTTAGAATTGTCCTTATATTATACACTCACACCAAGTGATTTTATGTGTGAGTTTTAGTAAGTCTGCAAGAAAATGATCTTGCATGGTTAGAATGCATAACAGGAAAAAATCCTATTCCCAATGACAAGAAAAAATAAGTAACCAAAATGAATCTGTGGTTGCTCAGCCAAGTTGATCTGCCCGCTGCCAAAGAGAAAGCCAATATCCAGAGATAATAGGGTTCACAGTAGAGAAAGGATTTATTCAGCATAGCACTAAGCAAGGAGATGGGAGAATTCTCTCAAATACACCTCTCCAGGAATTGGAAGGATAGGGTTTTTAAAGACAGTTTGTTGGGCAGAAGATTAGACAATCAGGGTCTGCTAATTAGCTGGATTCAGGGTGGAATCATCAGTCCTTTGGTATGAGCTGTTGTCTGGGTGGGTCTGTTATTGGAATGTAGGACTTTGGTTACAGTGCCCAAGACCTCTTGAGTCAGTTTCTTGTTCTGGGTGGGTTTGTTGTCAGAATGCAGGACCTGAAAGATATCTCAAAGACTTCCTCTAGGTTCCACACAGGTGATTATGTAGACAATTATGCACAACTGCAAGGTAAACAGGGCAACAGTGATCATTATCGCTGGGTTCAAACCCAGCTCTGGCCAAAAACTACAAAAAAAAAAAAAAAAAAAAAAGGAATTTTTAAACCCACCTATAACCTGCTTTGAGATGTCCTACCTTTTCAGGTCAAACCAACATATGCCTTCCATGTTTTTATTTATGATCATTATCAAGCAAATGAGGAGATAATGGCTGATTATTCTGATTATTTTAGCTAAGCCTTCTCCTTTGCAGAGTTCTGGGGGCCCTTACTCTAGTTCTCACCTTACATCAAATTGTAAGGGTGGTTTCAAATCTACTAAAAGATATACAAGAACTTTCTGGGATATCTTTAATGAATTATATAAAATTCTCATTTTGTTATGTCAAAAATTATCATATGTTGATAATTTCATATGGTTCAGCCTTATGTATTGATGGAAATATCATGTGAACTAAAATAAAATCTAAAGGCTCTCCACCAGCTGCTGACTGATTGGACTCCTTCTTGGCCAAGGGGATCCCCAAAAATTGAGTTGCTAGCCGTGAGAAAGGAGATCAGACATGTCTCCTGCCTTCTTAATGATGTCCTTTGTGACTCATTAACACACCTAAGGCTATGCAAGACATTCCTACAGTTCCTCCATATACACAGCAAACCACTTGAGTCTGGGCATATGTCTGGTAGTTTGTCTCTAATTTAGCAGATCCTTATATTAACTCAACATTCCTTTTCACTGAATTCTGGCCTTTTAGACAGAGCCTAACTCTTTCAGCCAATTGTCAGGTAAAGAATTTTTAAAACCGGGTGGCACCTGTGGCTCAAAGTAGTAGGGCGCCAGCCCTATATTCTGGTGGTGGCAGGTTCAAACCCAGCTCTGGCCAAAAACTACAAAAAAAAAAAAAAAAAAAAAGGAATTTTTAAACCCACCTATAACCTGTGGTTTCCTGCTTTGAGATGTCCTACCTTTTCAGGTCAAACCAACATATACCTTCCATGTATTTATTTATGACTTTACCTGTAATTCCTGTTTCCTTGAAATGTATAGAATCAAACTATAACCCCACCACAAGTCCACTTCCTCCAGGTTGCTCAGGTGTGACTCCAGGCCATGATCCTCAAATTTGGTTCAGAATAAACTTCTTTTTTTTTTTTTTTTGAGACAAAGTCTCACTTTGTCACACTTGGTAGAGTGCCTTGGCATCATAGCTCACAAAAACCTCAAACTCTTGGACTCAAGTGATTCTCTTGCTCAGCCTCCCAAGTAGCTGGGACTACAGGTGCCCGCCATCACATGGCTATTTTTAGAGATGGGATCTTGCTCTTGCTCAGGCTAGTCTAGAACTCCTGAGCTCAGGCAATTCAACAAAGTACTAGGCCTCCCCTAGTACTTGGATTATAGGTGTGAGCCATTGAACCTGGCCCAGAATAAACCTCTTTAAATTGTTTTACAGAGTATGTTTCTTTTCCATTGACAATGAAAGCCTAAGTAAATGGAGTAATATACTTTGTAAATAGATATAAAGACTTGATATCATAAAGATATCAGTTCCCCACAAATTGATTTGCTAATTTCAATCGATATTACTTTGGAAAACTGCATTTGATGTATTGACATCTAATTCTAAAATCTATACAAAATCATAAATATTTTTAAATAACCAAAACAAATTGTGGAAAAAAACAGGCAGGGAGAGAAATTTGCCTGCCAAAATATAAAACTCATTGCATAACTATGAGTGAATTACAAGAGTGTTATAGAGATGCAGTAACAAACATCAAAATAAGAGATCAGAAGGATCAGAAACAGGTCCAATTATATATGAAAACTTAGAATATGATGGCGGTAGCCTTAAAACACAATGGGAAATTGGACATGGTGGCTCATGCCTATAATTCAGCACTTTGAGAGTATAAAGCAGGAGGATTACTTGAATTCAGGAATTTGAGACCAGCTTGAGCAAAAATTAGAACCTCATTTTTACTAAAAATAGAAAAAAATTAGCTGGACATGGTAGCTCAGGTCTGTAGTCGCAGCTACTCAGGAGGCTGAGGTAGGAGGATCTCTTGAGCCCAGGAGTTTGAGCTATGACAATGCCTCTGTACTCTACCCTGGGTGACAGAGTAAGATCCTGTCTCAATTAAAAAAAAAAAATTTTTTTTTAATAGAAGAAAGATGGATCATTCAATTATTCAATTAATGGTATTGGTACAACTAGATTTTTATATGGAAAAAAGTACTCTAAATACACCAAATACTAATAGTGTTGCCAGAATTTCTCATTATGCTGAGTCCTTGATCTTGGAGATTCAAAGAATGAACCCATGGATCACACAGATAAGTGACAAGATAGATTTTATTGACAGGGAAAGGAACAGAGTGGGAAAGAAGGGCAGGCAACAGAACCTCCAGCAGTGGAGGTGGGGACCCACTGGAAAGCCCTCATTGGCTTTCTGTCTGGGGATTCGATTTGTATACTACCATCCAGCAAGGGGGTCTTGGGAAATGTATGTCTCACTTGTCCAGGAGCCAGCAAACAGAAAACATACCCATGATTAGCAAGTGACTATTTAGCAAATGAAAGCAGTCTTCACAGTCTCTGTCCCAAGTGAGGCAGCAGGGTGTATGCTTTTCACTCCAGGGGAGAGGGCTCAGATGAGATATTGATCAGGCTATATGCTATTGGGAACAATCCAGTAGAGGGGGAAAATCTGATGATACAGGAAAGACAAAGAAATAATAGCTCGATTCCTGATGAAACAAGAATGAATCAATCCCATGATTAAGATGAAGGTTGGATTTATAAGGGAACAGTAATCTATCCACAGTGATGAGAGAGAAAATCTGCTATGTGTTTGGATATTACTTAGAGACACATCTAAGTTTATCAAACTGTTAAACATTGACTCAAATAAACTCATAAAATTCTTAATAACAGGAATCTGAAGCAAAGATTGGATTGGCATAGGGATCAAAGGGATTCCGACCTTCTCTGCAGTATTTTATTTTATTTTTCAAAGATAAGGCAAATATTAGAATTTTTTGGTAATTGCTTCCTGCTCCTATGTATTATCAAGTTTTCAGGTGGCATATCTTACAGTGTTTCTTCTCCAAGTCACAGAGTTTTTGAGCTGTATTTTTAGACAGTTTATCAGTATCAAGGTATCTTAACCACCCGATGCCCAAGCTGCTTGTGGATCTTTAAGCTGTATCAGGATTCAAAAGAACCAGATATTTTAAGACAAGCAGAAGCAAATTGTATTTCAATGCAGATGGAAGGAAGGGCACATGACCAAGAACAACAAAATGTTGGCATCAACCTTAAGAATAATGGTCAAGAGAGAAGCAACCCTGACTCTCAAAGGATACTGAAGACAACAACAAAGCATTTGTTTTTGAATCATGCCAAAGGCAGGAGAACAAGGGAAGAGAGCTATACCTTGGGGATAGGGAAGAGAAATGTTTGTACCACTGTTTATTTATTTGTATTCTTGTACCTCACTGTTTTCCTGAAAGGATCAAAGGTAATTTACAAATACACTTAGAGTGAAGAAAGATGTTGTAACAAGGGAGAAAATAAAAAGAAATAAGAATAAGAAAAGTAAAATGAAGCCAGGCATACAAAAAGTACCAAAATACATGCAAATGATCCTATTCACTTTACTATAAATGGGTCTCAAATTAGTTTCTAAATGATGCTCATAATTGGCTACTCAGTTCTCAGAATTTCAGAGATCAAGACAGACCCTTTGCTTGGAAGTGCCACTAACACTGTCCCAAGGCTGGAGATAAAATTCCTGCTATGATTCATCAAAAAGACAGCATTGAAGGCTTTCAAAGTAAATACAGGTTTGAAATTTCACCCTAGATTTTTTACTTCCTCTATATAGTAAAAGGGGCAAATTATAACTAATAACTACCAACTTCCCCAGCAGTAGCCAAGGAATGGGGGAGTGGGGTGCTCATGTGATAAAGTTTAAAACCTGGCAGCTAAGAAAAGATATAAAAGATTTTGGAGGAGAGTGAAGAAAGGCACTACAGCCAAGTTGATAACTTGACTTTTTTCTCCAAATAACATTGACAGATTGAAAAATATCCTGAGATTACATATGATGTCCCCAAATGTGGAGAGATGCAGAATGAAGGTATGTGCTTACCTTTTTCCTTTCTTGAATGAGGAACAATAGGAGTAATAATTAAAGATAAACAGGGAAAAGAAGTGTACAGAATCTATTCACTCTGGTGAAAAGGAAAGCATAGGGCTTCACAGAAGGCAAAGCCTGAGGACATCCTCCCTGGGGACCAGATATATCCTCAGATTAAGTGAGCCGATTCTGGTATAGGACTTCTAGCAAAATCTGAAAGGCATAGGACTTCTAGCAAAATCTGAAAGGTGAGTGCCCACCACAGTTTCTCTCCCCACCATTTCCTCAGGCTGTAGAACAGGGGTGGCGAACAAGTTCGACACAAAGAGCCAAAATTTTAAACTGTGAGAGTCAGAGAGCCACACCACGCAGTGACCTGCCAAAACAGACAAACACTCACACAAAAGCATATAATTTTAACAATAATATATTAA
>CAUYPK010165513.1:0-44600 GCA_963574355.1 Loris lydekkerianus | reverse complement strand
ATCTCAGCTATCTGTTTGTGTATGGGATCTTGTGCTGTGTCTGCCCCATTGATCCTTGGGGGAGTTGATCTAGTCTGATTATTCATATTGCCAGAGTTTTTCTGTTGATTTTGCCTCATGATTGTTTTTCACTGTTGCCTCGGGCCGTCCTCAGAGTTGGGGAGGTGTCTCTCTAAGATTAGACCCCAGCGGGATCACTCTATTGTTGCTCGATCTTTGTAGGGAGTGACCCTATGAAGTTTCTCTGGGGCTGCCCCAGCCAGGGAGTTCTGGTTGTAGAAGCAGCTCTGGAGTGTGACACACCTGGATCCAGCAACAGGGTAGGAGGTGGTGCACACGGTTCTGGGAGTGCCTGGCACCCAGTGACTTTGGCACAGAGAGCCCAAGGCTCCAGCAGTCTCTGGCCAGGAGAAGGGCTCTGCGCCGAGGCAGGGAGGGCTACAGAGGGCACACTTCTATCAGAGTCCCTGGCCAGAAGATGCTGGCCGGTGTGGTGGCAGGAAGGGTACAGTAGGGAGGACACAGGGTTGTGTGGCTCCTGCAGTTCCTGGTCAGGGCATGCGGAGGCCCTGTGGGTGTGGGTTGTGGGTGGGTGGTCGTGGCACAGCTCTTATGGAGGTCCGGGCAGCACCAAGCCCAGGAGTTTGAAGGTGTATGAGCTATGACGCCATGGCACTCTCAATATGAGCCTTTTAAACAAAGAATCCAGTCCAAAAACAAACAAACGTACTATATGATTGTGTTTATGCAAAATATCTAGAGTAGGTAATCTACAGACACAGAAAGTAAATGAATGGTTTTTAGGGATGGAGGAGGGGAAAATGAGACTGCTAATAGATCAGGATAATGGAAATGTTCTGGAATTAGATAGTGGTGATGGTGGCACAGAATCAGGAATATACTAAAAACCACTAAAATAGATGCTTTTTAAAATAGTGAATTTATGTTGTATGAAGCATATCTTGATTTTAAAAATACTATTTAAGAAAATCATTTTGGCCGGGTGCGGTGGCTCACACCTGTAATCCCAGCACTGTGGGAGGCTGAGGAGGGAGAATTGCTTGAGCTCAGGAGTTCGAGACTCGCCTGAGCGACAGTGAGATCCGGACTCGTGAAAAAAATGGAAAAACCCAGCCGGGCGCGGTGGTGAGCGCCTGTAATCCCAGCGGCTTCCGGAGGCTGAGGCAGCGGGGAGCCCGCAGCCCGAGTCTGAGGTTGTGGTGAGCTACCACGCCCACTGCACTCTGCTGAGGGGCATAGGGTGGGACCCTGTCTCAACAACAACAACAACAACAACAACAAAAAGTAAAGAAATAAAAAATAAATCAACTAAATAAAATAAAAAAGCCAAACAATAAATAAATAAATAAATAAATAAATAAAAGTAAAAAACCAAAAAAAAAAAAAAAAAAAAAAAAGAAAAAGAAAATCATTTTGCATGATAAATGGATTTTGGTAGGCAAGAGAGGAAACAAAGGAAGCCATTCGCAAAGGATGTGAAGTCAAGAAGTTTGACCAAATTTGTACCCTAAGAAAGCAAACATCCCATCATTCTGATTCCAAATTCCATGTTCTTAACCTCTGTGCTATACAATCTCTACCCAACAGTTCCTTCCCCTGCCAGTTATGTCCAAGAATATACCACATACCTTGTGGAGTCTGCAAAACACTGGAACTGCTACTTGGATGAAGTTTCCATATCCTAGCAAAAATGCCTTCTACTGTGTGTCAGAGTAATAAGAATAAAGACATGCCATTTAAAGACAAGATGGATTAAGAGCAGTAAAAAATTTTGGCACCATAATTTGAAATTCTCCTTAGGAAAAGGCCATTCTTGCAGCACTGTGGCAAGAAAACAGTTTTAGTTTTAGAGAAGGATTACGTACAACTTTTTTGTTGGACTAAAGTTAATTTTATTCTCATGGTTTCATTGAGGGTTCTGGATCTGACTGTTAAAAAAAATAACTTGGGTGGAGTACTTAAGTGAATTGATTTATTAAATGCTGTCTTTAAATCCATTACCTTAGTGGTGGAAAAATACTGTTATGGGCTGAGGACAGAGATCATCCAAAAAAATGGTGGTGGTGGTGGGGTTTGCAGGAGATACTCGTGGGTGATGGCACCGAGTCCTAGAGTTTAAGAGAAAAACAAGTTGTTTTCAAGGGTTTATTTTTTTCTTTGCCTGCAGAGGAACTAAAGTTCAGAATGAAATTATGAAGAAAACATTGTAACAGTTTACCTTTGTAATTTCCCTTGTGCCTAGGGGCATGTAAAAAACAAAGATGGGCAAAAGAAGGCCTTGTAAGCGCTCTGATGTAAGTGTCTACTATATCAGGTGCAGGCCATGACCTTGGCACCGTTCCTCGTTTTCCTGGTCTTCTGGCTTTCAAAATGTTGCTGCCCATGGGCCCCAAAGGCAAACAACTTGTCACGTATAATATGCCCTATATAATTATCTTCAGTCCATGCATATGAGGAAACGTGTGCATCTACAGATGACTCAGGGGCAGAGTAGGCACACCCTGAAGAAAGAGACTCCTGGGAATCAAATATAACACCCAGAGGCAGCCACAGCTAAATTCACTTAATGAGTATATAACTTTTTCATTTATTTTTATTCAACTAGAGTTTAACCTCAATTTTTAATACATAGATATAGGTAGGGGTGTGTGTATACATACATATTTAAGAAAGCAGCATGTAATCATCTTCTAGGACAGCAGTTCTCAACCTGTGGGTTGTAACCCCTTTGTAACAATGAAAATACATCCTGCATATCAGATATTTACATTATGATTCATGACAGTAGCAAAATTACAGTTATGAAGTAGCACCGAAAATAATTTTAAGGTTGGGGCTAACCACAACATGAGGAACTGTATTAAAGGGTCACGGCATTAGGAGGAATTAGGAAGGCTGAAAACCTCTCTTCTAGGATAATATTAATAATTAATAATTTACTAATCTTGTACAAGGCTATGTTCTCCTGGTCATTAGGGTCAGATTTTTCCAATGTAAAGTTTAACTCTGCAGCCCTTGTACCTCCTTCCCATGAATTCAAAGTGAAGTTTGAGAAAAAGTATTGGCAAATCGCGAGTGCTATACAACTAAAAAATGCTATTATGATTATCCCAATCTTAAGACTCTAACATCAGCTCAAGAATAACTTCTCAGGTCAACAACATCTTCAGGAAGGTGTTGACCCATCGACACCCAGCTAATAAAATGGTATGATGCCTGCCTTCCATTATTCCAGCACACAGAACATTCATTTCTTCCCAAATGTGGAAAACAAATTCATTTGCTAAGATTTCCAGTATGAAATAGTTTCCAGCCTTATATGAGCCACTCCCTGTACACTAAGGAATGCTTCTCTTTTTAATTTTGCATCCCACTCTTGAAACATTCCCAGGTCCTGGACTACTGGAGTTGGATACCACTGACGGAATGTGAGAAGGGTATGAGCCCTGGGATAGGCATGCAGGGTGGGGAGGCTGGCTTTTAGCTCTGGCTCTGGATTTTATTAGTGTGATGACTTCTAAATTCCTTTCAAGTAACAGTTCTACCTATAATTCTTTTTTCTCCTTCCCTGTTTCTTTCTATAGACTATTTCCTTAGTCATCCACAGGCCAATGTGGAAGCCAGTTCGAGTCCTTCAGTCTTTTGTTCCCTGTATTCAATCAGTCATCAAGTGTTAGTCCTTCCCATGAACATTTCTCAAGATTGGTGAGATGACTTTATCTTCTGCTATCTTCTGTTTTCCTCCCACTGTACTGCCCCAACCTCTCATGGTTATTTTTTGGATTAGTTTTCTATTCCTACTGTAATAAATTACCAAAAACTCAGTGCCATAAACAATACACATTTATTATCTTAGAATTCTGGCAGTCAGAAGTCTGACATAGTTCTCAGTGAATTAAAATCAAGGTGTCAGGAACGTATTCCTTTTGGAGACATTTTCCTTTCCTTCTCCAGGTTCTAGAGGCCACCCTTGGTTCTTGGCCCTCTCCTTTCATCTTCAAAACCAGCAACATCAAGCCAGAACCAAGCCCTTTTCATGATACCATCTCTCTGGTTTTCCCTCTCACACTTAAAAAGGCCCTCATGTTTACATCAAGCCCACTTAGACAATCTAGGATCAATGCCCTGTTCTAACATCACTTGCTTAGCATCCTTAATTGCATCTACAGCCTTAATTCCCCTTGGCCATGTTACCCGGCCTATTCACAGGTTCTGGGGATTAGGATAGGGACATTTTTGGGGGAGTATTGTTCTTCTTCTGCATGCTGTCTGCTATCTTCTGCCCTCCAAATTATCAGAGACACTTTTTATTTCCCAGATTTATTTTACAGTTAATCTTAGCAACAATCAATTAATTGAATATCCATTTTTTTATAAGTATGTTTTAATTAATTAAGTCTAACTGAGAATTATATATACAAAATTCTGGATTTGTATTTTTAGAAAACAATTCCAAAAGATTGAATGGTTTTATCTAAACGTAGTTTACATTTTAACTCATGTTGGTAACCACTCTGGGTATCCTAATAAAACACAAAGCATTTTAACATCTAATTGGCTTAAATGAACTAACCATACTAATATTATAACAAGTTACATTTTCATCGTTAAACCTCGAAGGAAAGAAGCTTCAAATAAATGTTTTAAAGACTAATGTTGAAGTCTAATATCACAATATATCTAAAACATTTGTGTTAGTTATTTGCACAATTTTAGAAAACCTCCAGCATAGCATAGCTTAACGTGCTTTGGTTACTGCTTCTTAGGTTCAAAGAAAGGATGTGGGCACAGGTGGACATAGGTAAGCTACCTCTTGGCCTGAAAACAGTAATTATGTTTTTATGGCATCAAATAAACTCTCTGGAGCCAAGGTTGTGATAGAAATCACTTCTATTGTCTTCCTGAGGGCCATGCCCTCAATAGAAAAGACAATGGAGATAGGGAAAAGTAGCCAAAAGTACTGGTAAAGGCGTCCAGAGGGTGAATGTGCTTCTTAGAGCTTTGCTTTTGTCATGGCGCTAGTACTGGAACAAGTTTAGCTGTGCAGTGTTTGCCAAAGCTGTTATATTACATAGTATTTTCTTCCCTTCCTCAGGGAAGCCTTTTGTGGTCATCCTCTATATCAGGATAAGTCTCAAAGTAACCTGCTACCATGGAATCGTGCACGTCTCCTTCATAGCACTTAGCACAACCCCCATTACAGATAATTTTTATAATTGTTTCATGTGTCTTTCATGTGACTGCTTTGCTTACCACTACATCCTTAGCTTCTATAACAGTGATTGGCTCATATTAGACAATTAGGATGTTTGTTGAATTGAATAAAGCCTTGGAAGGAGGGAGCAGAAGCTATGGCTGTATGCATCTTTTTTTTCTTTCAAACTTTATTCAAATTAATATAAGGGTACAATATTTAGGTTACATTGTTCTCACTTCCAGGACAAAGTTCCATTCCTGTTCTTATCCAGGGGCATGTTATACACCCTCACAATGTGCACATTAGGTGAGATCCTGCCTCATGCCCTCCCTCCCTCTGCCATACGTCCTCCCTCTTCCTCCCCCTTCCCTCTACCCCTGAACTGGACTATTTTAGTATTTTATTATTCTTAGGAACATGTAATTGTTTATATATTGATTTTGTATTAGTATAGAGTACAGTGGCTATTCATCTTTCCATTCTTATGATACTTTACTAAGAAGAATGTATTGCAACTCTATCCAGGTAAATGTAAAAGACGCAAAGTCTCTTTTTTTTAATGGCTGCATAATATTCCATGATATACATACACCACAGTTTGTTGATTCATTCATGGGTTGATGGGCACTTAGGTTGTTTCCACAACTTGGCAATTATGAATTGAGCCACAATAAACATTCTAGTGCACATGTCTTTGTGGTAAAATGATTTATGTTCTTCTGGGTAGACACTTAGTAATGGGATTGCAGGGTCAAATGGAAGGTCTACATTTAGATCTTTGAGGATTCTCCACACTTCTCTCCAAAAAGGCTGTATTAGTTTGCTATCCCACCAGCAGGGTAGAAGTGCTCCCTTCTCTCCACATCCACGCCAGCATGTGTGCATCTTTGGAAATGATGTCCTCAACTCTCAGTAAGTGCTTTCTGAAAGAACTCACATTTCAGGGGTAGTGCTTGTGGCTCAAAGGAGTAGGGTGTGGGCCCCATATGCTGGAAGTAGTGGGTTCAAACCCAGCCCCAAACTGCAAAAACAAAACAAAACAAAACAAAACCTCTCACATTTCACCCATAAGGAATCTTGCATGATATGGTAGCTGCTTCTAGTTCTCCTTATCTAGAGAAGAAAGGAATCAATGTGAACTCAGTGTGAACATGAAAACAGATTTTTCTTTTTATGTTACTTGTAAAAGGCTTTTAGATTAACCTTTTAAAATCGTGATTTTGGAGCCATATTCATTTTTACTTTTGACTTATCTTTTTTTTTTTTTTTTTGAGACAAAGCCTCAAGCTGTCGCCCTAGGTAGAGTGCTGTAGCATCACAGCTCACAGCAACCTCCAACTCCTGGGCTCAAGCCATTCTCTTGCCTCAGCCTCCAAGTAGCTGGGACTACAGGAACCCACAGGAATGCTCAGCTATTTTTTGGTTGCAGCCGTCATTGTTGTTTGGCGGGCAGGGGCTGGATTCAAACCTGCAAACTCAGGTGTATGTGGCTGGCACCTTAGCTGCTTGAGCCACAGGCGCCTAGCTGACCTATCTCTTAATTCTATTTGAAAACACTGGGTCTCAAAGTGGTTCCCAGACCAACATTATCACCATCACCTGACAACTTGTGAGAAAAGCAAATCCTTGGGCTTCGCCCCTGATCTGATGAATCAGACCTCTGGGGTTAGGGCTCAGCAATCTGTGTTTTGACAAGTCCTGCAGGTGATTCTGATGCATGCCAGACTTTGAGAAACACACTTTTAAACAAAGTTTAAGTCCACTTTAACCTATTTAATAGTTTCCCTGGCTATCTATCTGGGCTAGAGAGGTGTATGACAGTCTGGACAAGGAATGCTTAATTCCAACCCTATCTGCCCTCCTCAGTCTGTATATTCCTTCTGCAGTTTACCACTGTGTGAAAGGTCCAACCATACACGTATTTATTTTATTAATTTTAAATCATAGCTGTGTAATTAATGCGATCATGGGGCACCATACATTGGTTTTATAAACAGTTTGACACATTTTCATCACATTGGTTAATACAGCCTTCCTGGCATTTTCTTAGTTATTGTGTTAAGACAGTTATATTCTACATTTACTAAGTTTCATATGTGCCCTTGTAAGATGCACCGCAGGTGTAATCCCACCTATCACCCTCCCTCCGCCCATCATAACGTATTTAATCGTTTTAATATAAAGCTCTTCACTGGAACTTCCTCAGGGTATTAGCATAACATGAACATCTGAAAGTACAGTTATGTGTATCAAACACATAAAATAAGCAGTTAGAGTTAACATCTGGTGGACAACCCAAGGAGAACAATTATCAAAATGAAAGTCTAAATTAGTTTGCATACTGTGCTTTGGGAGCGGAAACGGGAGGGGGCACCTCTGACTATCCGTTACCCTTTCCTCCTGAATTTTCACGTTATACTATTCAGAGTGGAATCTTGGATTTGGGTGCAGAAAAGTACGGCCCAGTGGCACTTCCCTCCAAATGAAACCTAATTACAGAAGGTGACAAAATGGGACTGGGACGGGGGCGGGGGTGGGATGGGTGGGAAGGCTGCAGATAACATGGTTAGAACCTGCAGTACCACGGACTGGCTCCACTTGTCCCCTGCCTCATTTCTTTCTCATCTACATAGGTTTTTCTTTTCGGCCTCCCTCCACCAGTGAGCTCCCCGCCCGCCACGCTCTGTTCTTGCGTGGTTTATGGTCAGAGCCTGTGAAGAGGCCGGTTGCTAGACCAAGCGAACTCAGAGCACCGTAAGCCTGCGCGTTCCATCCAGGGGGCGATCGACGGCTCAGCCTGGGGAAGGCTGCCCTCGCGCGGTGCCGGGACACCCGCCCGGGCGCACGGAAGCCCAGCCTCTTCCGGTCCTCTACTCCGCCCCGCCCCTTCTCACCGCCAGGAAGCGCTCGGCCTCTGGGACTAATCCTCCGCCGGAGGCGAGAGATGCAGCCAATGAGGTGCCAGACACGTAAAGCAGTGACCAATGAGTTGCTGGAATGGTCTGGACGGCCGACCAATCATGAGGCCTCGCACTCGGATATGGTTGCTGGGTTCCGAAACCAAGCTCCAAAAAAGCCAAGGGCTCCACACGTGCGGTAGGGACTGTGGATACGTATCGGTTTTGGTGCCTGGCGCGTGCATTTATCTTGTAAGGGTCACCCCGGTGGGTTTTGTTTGGGGGAACCAATCAATGTGGCTGTTTGTCCGCCGAAAGAATTCTCACTGCAGTGTTCCGGAGCCTGCGTGTGGGAGAGTCCCTCCGATGTTCCGTCAGAAGGAATAGGGGAGTCTTGAAGACGCAACGCGGGCGGTGGAAACATGAACCTCTTACCTAAAAGCTCCAAGGAGTTTGGCTCGGTTGACTACTGGGAGAAGTTCTTTCAGCAGCGAGGAAAGAAAGCTTTCGAGTGGTATGGAACCTACCTGGAACTGTGCGGAGTGCTGCACAAATACATCAAGCCCAGAGAAAAGGTGAGGAGGGCGGTCCGGCAGCTGTGTGGGTGGGTGGGAGGGTGGGAACTGATAACAGCAATCTTGGCCTTGGTGGACTGTGACAGGCGTGGGGGCCGTAACTGGACGTATTTTCAGAATTTCACCCATCATTCCAGCTAAATAACAACTTTAAAATATTCTGTCTCTTAAAAGTTATTAGATAACACACCTCCTGCTTCAGGTCATCCGTGAATTAATAACCACACTTGGAAGAGTGACTTCTTTAATAAATAGTCCAAACTAGATGTTACCTCTTGAAAAAATGTGCATGTGTTTCTGGCACTGTGCAACCCTGGGAAACAGGCAGCATGTTGGGCTTCATCAAGGATGAATTTATTTATCAAGTAGCCTTTGAGTGCTTATTGAATTTCAGGCACAGTGCTCGGCCCTTAAGCTACAAGAACATTAAGGCATAAACGCTGCACACGTTCCAGAAGTGAAAAGTGATTACAATAATAGGAGGTTTGGTAGATATATGGGATTGTACTGGAGGTAAGGCAGGAGGACGGCTTCTAGGTGCCAAACCATATGCTGGATGCACATGTGGATACACGTGTGGCTGTGCAGTCTCTGAGTTCTCACAATAAACTCAGGTGAGTCGTCATGCATGCATTTTACAGATGAGAAAACTGAGGCTCTGGGACCTCAGAGTGTTTGCTTGAGATCAGACATGTAGTGAATGATCACATGGGAATTTAAACTCAGGCCAGTCAGGCTCCACTTCTCTTTGTCCCATATTTTTCCAGAGATGGTGACACAAGACTGGAATTTTTAAGGATGAATGGGAGTTTCTTCCCCAGAGAAGGCAACAATTTGTACTTTAAATTTGGCTTTAGAAAACAGCTAAATATGATGGGATGGAATCTGTGATGGGAGTGAGATTTGAGTCCTCACAGAATGTAGTTTATTGTCTAGTGGATCCAAAGGCATGAGAGGATTGAGGAAAAAGGTTATTCTGGGCCAGGTTTTCAACAGTAAAATAAGAGATTTCGGGTGGCGCCTGTGGCTCAGTGAGTAGGGCACTGGCCCCATATACTGAGGGTGGCGGGTTTGAACCTAGCCCAGGCCAAACTGCAACAAAAAATAGCTGGGCGTTGTGGCGGGCGCCTGTAGTCCCAGCTACTTGGGAGGCTGAGGCAAGAGAATTGCCTAAGCCCAAGAGCCGAGAGGTTTCTGTGAGCTGTGATGCCAAGCACTCTACTGTGGGCGACAAAGTGAGACTCTGTCTCTAAAAAAGTAAATAAATAATAAGAGATTTCAACTGTAACTCTGTACCTTCCTATTAATTCTTGTGTGGTAAATGCATATTTCAGAGAAAAGAACAATGATGAATAACTTGGTTGTACAATACGAAGTTCATTCTTAGGTAACATGTGTTGTAGGTGAATGTTACCAGCACTAGTGAGTTCCTTTAATCATTAGTGTTTCAAAATGGAGTCTAGAATCAACTCTGCAATGTTGTTTTCTTTCTGATGATAACATCTCCACCTTCTGAAAACATGCAAGACTTGGTTTCTTGAAGTGTCTGAAGCACATTCCTTTGCCTTGATCACCTCCATCTTGTTCGTGATTTTTTCCCCCAGGTGCTGGTGATTGGGTGTGGCAACTCAGAGCTGAGTGAGCAGTTGTATGATGTGGGCTATCAGGATATAGTGAACATTGACATCAGTGAGGTCGTCATCAAGCAAATGAAGGAACGCAATGCCAGCAGACGCCCCCAGATGAGCTTCCTGAAGATGGACATGACACAGATGGAATTTCCTGATGCCTCCTTCCAGGTGGTGTTGGACAAGGGCACCCTGGATGCTGTCCTGACAGATGAGGAGGAGAAGACCCTGCAACAGGTGGACAGGATGCTGGCTGAGGTTGGCCGTGTCCTGCAGGTGGGCGGTCGCTACCTCTGCATCTCCCTGGCTCAGGCTCACATCCTGAAGAAAGCTGTAGGTCACTTCTCCCGGGAGGGGTGGATGGTGAGGGTGCACCAAGTGGCCAACAGCCAGTACCAGGTGGTGGAAGCAGAGCCTCAGTTCTCCCTGCCTGTCTTTGCCTTCATCATGACCAAGTTCAGGCCAGTTCCTGGCTCTGCCCTGCAGATCTTTGAGCTGTGTACTCAGGAGCAGGGCAAGCCTGTGCGGCTGGAGAGTGCCGAGCAGCTGGCTGAGGCAGTGCAGGAGCGGCAGCAGTATGCCTGGCTGTGCAGCCAGCTGCACCGCAAGGCCAGGCTGGGGAGTGTGTCCCTGGACTTGTGCGATGGGGACACGGGGGAGCCACGCTACACCCTCCACGTGGTGGACAGCCCCACTATGAAACCATCGCGGGACAGTCATTTTGCCATTTTCATCAGTGAGTTGGGATTGCTCCCTCTCTTCCTGGGAGGGGCTGACTTACAAGGGCTGGGACTTGGGCTTTGGTGGATGGATATATCTTGGCTGTTTTTATCTTGCCAGGGGGTTGTACTTCCAGAAGATTAGGCTGGCCAAGGCATAATGAAAGGGGGAAGTAATAGCTTTCCAGGAACCTGCTTAGATTTAAGACTTATTTCTTCTCATCTTCTATTACAAAGGCTTGATTAAGTGTGAGAATGGAGTCAGTTGTGGGGGGCGGGGAAGAAAATACAGAGAAATATGGGCAGCTCACACATTGCATAGAGATGTTAGTTACTTTGTAGCATGGAATAATATTAATGCTGGGCAAGCTAGTCTTAAGACAAGGATTCTAGGTCCCAGCTCTAGCCAGGGAGTTGCTGTGCTTATCTGCAGAATTTAAAGAGGCAGTACAGGATAGTGGCTAAAAGTGTGAGCTTCTGGTACCAGACTGCTTGGGGTTCCAGTCCTGTTTCAGTCACTGCTTGGTGGTGTGACATTAAACAGTTAAGTGGTCTTTTTATGTTTTGGTTTCCTCATCTATAAAGTGGGATTGTAACTCCCTTGTGTAGTTGTGAGAAGTATAAAAGCTCTTGGAAATGGTTCCTGGCGCATGGTAAGTGCTTTACAAATGTTAGCTGTTATTATTGAAAGGAATAAATGATATCAGATTTATCTTAAAAGGAATCAAAAGGGTAGTGTGATGAAATGCTTTCAAAAGTAGAAACTTCTAGACAGTTATGAAGTGTGGATGGTCATGGTGTTACCATAATTTGTTTACTGACGACTGAGCATTTTTCTGAGTATTCTCTAATCCTAATTGTCCACCTGTGGGAACGAGCAGTGCAGTGGACATCAGCATGGAGTGTGGGGCTAGACTGCTTGGTTTGAGTCCCAGTTTCACCATTTACTAACTCTGTGACCTCCAGTAAATGATGTAACTTACGTGCCTCAATTTACTCATTTCTAAAGATGCACCTCGGGCTATTGTGAGAGTTCCATTAATTTATATTTGTTAATTGCTTGGAGTCACACCTGATGTTACATGTTGGTATTATTGCTGTTTATCTTGTGGTAGGTGCCTGCCTTCCTCCCCTGTAGAAATGCCCACACTTCTCATTAGCCCGTGGTTCTGCCTCATGTCTGATGGGTGCTTTGCTCTGGTTTAGGTGTACTAGGGAAGTGTACACTAGTAGGTCACAGTTGGGGGTGGATGCTGGTCTCAAACATGGACTAGTTCTCTTCCATGTGGGCCATCATATTGGTTGTGTGCTTGAATACTCTTCCTTAGACTCCCTTTAACCAAGCCCCTTTTTCTAGTCCCCCAGGGCCGAGAGACTGAATGGCTCTTTGGCATGGAGGAGGGCCGGAAACAGCTTGCAGCCAGTGCAGGCTTCAGGAGGCTGGTCACAGTGGCACTTCACCGAGGTCAGCAGTACGAAAGCATGGACACCATCCAGGCTGAGTTGTCGGCTAGAGTCATGGAGCTGGCCCCGGCTGGCATGCCCACTCAGCAGCAGGTAACAAAGCTGTGGCAATAGCTTTCCCAGGTCTCTGAAGTCCTTCAGCAGCCAGGAAGGCAGAGGGAGCGCTGGAAGGAGCTAGGACTAGCATATGAGCCTACTTTGATCCTGGAGCAGTGTCAGCAGCTGAGAGTTAAGTGGGCAGAAAAATGCTTTCCCTGGCCCCAGGCAGGGAGAGGAAGGCAAGCACAGTAACATCTGTGGCTGGGACCTCCTGACTCAGAGCATGAAGGAAATAGATGTTCAGCACCTTGCAGGCTCCAGCTCTTCATTTCTCAGAGTGTTCCAGCTGCAAGTTTCTCCTTCCCCACTTTTGAACTGGACTTCCTTGGCCATTTGACCTCTTAGACTTATCATTATCTGAGAGTATAAATATGGGAAAGGCCAAAAACAGTTCAGCATATTTTTAGGATATTAGCATTGCTGTCTGGTGCTTTTGGGGAAGGAAACTGAAGGTTTTTTCCAAAATGGTGGTAGATATTATCAGTTAACACCATCTGTCTTGCACTGTCACTAGTCACTATGAGTAATTGACTTTATTGCATGAACTTTATGGCAAGGAGTTTATGCTTCTTGATAAGTGAAAAAATCAAGGTGTGTGGAGGTAGGGTACATTATAGTAACAGATCTGAAAAGAAGAACCCAACCTTCTGGGTTCTTGACCTGTGGTTCACACTGCCCTGACTTGAGTTTAGAGATGAATGTGGTTTGATTTTCCCTGGCAGACTTTGGGGTCTAAATTTCATCAGAGAAATTTATTTCAGGGAGGCCCAGATCCTCTGGGGAGCTTCATTGGTGATCCCACACTAGTGTCTATCTGCAAGGTCAGGAGATACTAGTGATAATTAAACACTCCCATAGGTCTTCAAACAGAAATAGATGTAAAGATGAGGGGAGGGAGTGGAAAAGTTTAGGGGAAATTTATTTTTCTCCTAAGGTTTAGAAAAACGGGGAAAGGAGAAATTTCTTTGAATTTGCAGTGGTGGTTCCCCTGTGCTTTCTGTTATCTTTGTCCTTGTCTGGATTCCTTCTCGTAAGTATAGCCCCTTCCTCAAGGCTCCCTGTAGCTTTTGTTACCCTAGACTATTGAGGATTCTTCTAGAGCAGCAGTTCTCAACCTGTGGGTCACAACCCACAGGAACTATATTAAAGGGCTGCGGCATTAGGAAGTTGAGAATCACTGTTCTAGAGGTTATTGATGAAAACTTCTGTTTTCTTAGGGAGAAAGAAAAGCACCCGTATCTCACTAGTGGTTTTGGAGATCTTTATGTGTCCAGTTGATTTTTAAAAGATGAATTAAATCTTTTGAGATCTGTTCAAAGGCCTAGGAAAGTGCTTCAATAGAACGGCAAATCTTTGGTGTTATCCAGAACTTTGGGGTGGAGATTCCTCATATACACATGAAGGGAAAAGGTTATACTATCTCATGTTTCTTAATTGAGCTGTTTCTTATTTATTTATTTTAGATAATAAAAATATTTAATGAATTGGGTTATTTCTCTGGTTCAAAAGAGTAATACTGTTAAAGAAGGGCAGTGATGTTGGTATCCTTATTTGGAGCCATTAATTAAGCACATCACAGTTTTTCTCTTAATTGCCAAGAGTTAGCACACTGTTTAATAAGTATTTTAAAACATAAAATTCAGGTAAAAATTTCATATTTATACTTAGTGGTGTTCCATACAGAATAAAAATTACATGAAAAATGAAACAAGATATAAGAATGTAGGTACAGTGTTTTCAAAACTCTGGTTACCTAAAAGAGAAATGAATAATTTGAAGATTCAGGAGACTGCCTGTCTCAGTGCCTGTAGCTCAGTGGCTAGGGCGCCAGCCACATATACCAGAGCTGGCGGGTTCGAACCCGACCTGGGTGCCTGCCAAACAACAATGACAACTACAACCAAAAAAAAAAAAAAAAAATTGCTGGGCGTTGTGGCAGGCGTCTGTAGTCCCAGCTACTTGGGAGGCTGAGGCAGGAGAATCACATAAGCCCAAGAGTTTGAGGTTGCTGTGAACTGTGATGCTACAGCACTCTACTGAGGGTGACAGACTCTGTCTCAAAAAAAATAAAAAAGAGAGACTGCCTAAAGGATGCTGGATAAATTCTTCCATATTATCTACAAATATAACTTGATCCCATAATGTGTAAAATAGATGGCCAGATGCTGAGGCAGGAGGATCGCTTGAGGCCAGGGGTTTGAGAGCAACCTGAGCAACAGTGAAAAATAGAAAAATTAGCGTGGCGTGGTGGCCTGTAGTTCCAGCTACTCAGGAGGCTGAAGCAGAAGGATCATATGAGCCCAGGAGTTGTAGGTTACAGTGAGCTGTAATGAGGTCACTGTACTTCAGCATGGGTGAAATCCTTCTTTGGGAAGGTGCATTTGGTTTTACTGCTAAATATAATACTAGATCGATAGCAGTCAACAGCAGAACAGATGCACGGCCATGTCAAGTGCGTTTCCAATATTGAGAAGTTCTTCACCAAGAATGATGGAAAGAAGATGCTTAGGATGATTGAAAATTTGCATAAAAGATAGGTATTCAGTAGTTTCTTGATATCAGTATCTTTCATGATGTTTTCTTCTGTTGGTATCTAACTCTTCTGCCTGCAAAAGGCAAGTGGGGACTACGGCCTCCTATGATGGCTGCCTTGGCCCTCGCACAGTTACACGTCTTGAGCTGGTGTTTTGACCACATCTCTGATTGTACCTGCAGGTGCCCTTTCTATCTGTGGGAGGGGACATTGGTGTCCGGACTGTTCAGCACCAAGACTGTAGCCCCCTAAGCGGTGACTACGTAATTGAGGATGTGCAAGGGGATGACAAGAGGTTCTTCCGGCGGCTGATCTTCCTCAGCAATAGGAATGTGGTGCAGTCAGAAGCCAGGTTGCTGAAGGACATGTGTCACAGAGGTGAGGCATCACGGGCATAGTGCTGGGACTTAAGTGGCAATGGCGCATTCTCTGCATGTTGGGTGACCGGAAAGACCCAGGAGGTTGGCTGGGATACAGGGCAGGTTTGGGTACCTGTGCCCTCCGACCAGTGTCAAGGCCTTGCTTTCTCCATAACACTTTGTTCTCACGGGAGGATTATTTTCCCTCATAGAAGTATTGGTGAGTGAGCAGGAGAGCTTATTCAAAAGTGAATGAGTCTTTGAAAAGAACAGAGCCCAGGACTCTCTGGGCTTTTCCTTCTACCTTCTGGGCTCCTTGGGTGGGAGTGGCGATAAGCAGAGTAGAAGTGTGCGTTCTCTTCTTGAGCAAAGCCTGGCTCTGAAATGATAAGGAGCGGGGTGGTAAAACCAAATGTATGTGATAATTGCTTTAATGCCTGCAGTGTAAAGATGTCTGTTTTATAAGTTGCTCTATCATGTGCATTTTGTATATTACTGTATATTATTTCAGTAGGCATCTGTGAGGTGAGCCATCGCTATGGGGGCGGCAGGTGAACCCAGCCGTAGTGTGAGTCACCATCACTCATTTCAGGCAGTTTCAGAGGCTGTCTAGTCCTGTTCTGTCCTGTAGACCTGTCTGTGATGAGGACATGTTTAATATCAGAGCTCATGATAGGTTCATTCCAGCTATATGAACGTGGCTGGTATAACTGAGGAACTGAATCTTTAATTTTCTTTAATTCTAACCAATTCACATTTACATTTAAATGGCTGTAAGTTGGCTTGGCACCTGTAGCTCAGTGGCTAGGGCGCCAGCCACATACCCTGGGGCTGGCGAGTTTGAACCCGGCCTGGGCCAGCTAAACAACAGTGACAACTACAACAAAAAAATAGCTGGGTGTTGTGGCAGGCGCCTGTAGTCCCAGCTACTTGGGAGGCTGAGGCAAGAGAATCGCTTAAGCCCAAGAGTTTGAGGTTGCTGTGAGCTGTGATGCCATGGCACTCTATCCAGGGTGACAAAGTGAGACTGTCTCCAAAAAAAAAAAAAAAAGCCATAAGTAGTTGGCTTGTGGCTATGGTATTGACAGTGTGGATCTAAATCATCTTCTCTAGGATCCCTGTAAGTGATTTCCCAAATGCTGCTCAGAAACTCCCACTAGTGGGAAATCAGTAGTTTGTCTTACCTGGGTTTTTTAGTGGGTATGTATGTCTGTGTTATAAAAGCAATACTCGGTTATTGTAATCAGTTCAAAAGTGTGGGAGTATGAAGTCAAAAACTGAATGCTCCTCTCCTCTTTCCAGTGCGACTTCCCTTTGAGGCACAGGGCTTTGGGGATAAAAGCTGAAATTGGCTTTTCTGATTCCCACTTGCTCCCTTTGCCTGTCCATGCTGTCCTCATAGCAAGGCCATCTGGGAGGAGGGTGGAAAGAATTTGGACCCTTGAGGTCATGGATTTGCCTTGAGCCTGGGATTATGTTGCTCCCAGCTATATGGTCAGTCTCCCGGGCCACAAGTACCTATGATTGTTGGGTTCCTGCCTTTTTCTTTGGTCACTCTGGTTGCAGATGGGTTTACTTACATCTAACGGAAACCTCAGTAAAATTGCTTAAAAGAAAAATTTGCCCCTTTAGTTTGAGTTTTAGGTTTTCTTCACCATGGGCAAGTTCCTTGATTTTTTTGTTAGAACTTCATTCTCATGGCAAGAATGTTCTCCTCGTGGAAGTATTGGTGAGCAAGCAGGTGAGCATAGTAAAGAGTGACTTAATGACTCTGAAAGCACCCTGACTCTGCATGTCAGTGCCTGAGGCTGCCGTGGACTGCAGCTGATCCCTCAAAGGCACAAACATCTGTTTGGTAGGAGCAGTTGAGGGAGTAGGGAGAGGGACAGTAGAAGGGCCTTCGGCAGGCTCTTCCCCTTCTGTGAACATTTGTGATTCCTTTCAATGGTTGTGGTAGGTACTACTGTCTGTGTAGTATAATAGAAAGATGGTAGGTGTTGGGAACAGGTGGTCGTAAGGTCCTGTCTGTACCACCTACCAGTTCTGTCTCGGTTAACACTTTAGCTGCTAGTGTTTCCAGAGGCCAGGAATTAGAGTGATAGGGCTGTCATAGAGCTGAAAGAGTAATAAGTCCTGGTGTAGTAAATGGCATAGAGGGTGTAGCTTTATCTCCTCTAAAAGGATTTACCAGTAAACTTTTCTCCTGTTAGTGGCCTTAACATTCTCAGAAGAGTTCTTAGGGCTTCTCAGTTGAATTTTTCCAGACTTTTAAGTGTGATTTGCCTCTTCAACTTACTTATATCCAACATACATATGTAAAATGCCTAAAACCTATCTCTTTGTAGGTGGAGACCCTGATTTGTAACTTTTGCCAATTCTTGTGGTGTGAATAGCCACCCCATGGCCAATTTCAAGCTATTAACATAATGTCACCCAGTTTGCAGAATTTCTGTATATTCAACAATTGGCTCTTTTGCATCTGTTCAAGTCAACTGCAGCACACTGCAGTAACCCTTGCTTTCTGAGGATTAGTGTATTGAGCACAGGACTTCACTAATTTGTGTCTCTCATGTAGTCCAGAAGAAACGGAAAAAGGACAGGAAGAAACAGCGGCCTGCTGATACTCCTGAGGACCTCCCTGCAGCACTAGGGCAGTCCATTGATAAGAATTACCTGTGCTGTGAACACCACAAAGCCATGATCGCTGGCCTTGCCCTGCTGAGAAACCCAGAGCTACTCCTAGGTGAGCAAGATGCCACTGCCTTCCACAGTGGGGAGGATGACGGAAGTAAGCAGTCAATGTTAGCTGTCTTGTACTAAGGAATAGTGGTTACAACCTAACAAATGCATGTAAATTCTTATCTTTCTTCATCTCTATCCTTTTCTGAGTTAATGGACATTTCATGTAACTTTTGCCTCAAACTCCATTTGTAATCTTAAAATTATCCCGATATATATTGGTGTCTGAGTTTGTTTTCTTCTTTTTCTTTTTAAAATTAAAGTATATCATCTATCTGATGAGGTATGTAAAGTACATAGATTTTAAGTTGTTGAGTTTACTGACTTTTTTCATATGTACATACCTGTGTAACTAGAGGGTACATTTAAAATTTGTGTCTCTATGCCAGGGATGGTGGCTCATGCCTGTAATTGTAGCGCTATGGGAGGCTGAGTGGGAGGATCGCTCTGAGCCTGGGGCAACAGAGTGAGACTCTTGTCTCAAATATGAATAGATAAAATAATAATAAAATTCATGTCTCCAGGGCCTTTGCACTTGAGGAGATATTCTGGCTTTCTGTAATGTTTGAGCACCAGATGCAATTCTATCTTGAATTTATGTGTTTTTTTGAGATAGTCTCAAGTTGTTGCCCTGGGTAGAGTGCCGTGGCATCACAGCTCACAGCAATTCCAACTCTTGGGCTTAAGTGATTCTCTTGCCTCAGCCTCCTGTAGCTGGGACTACAGGCACCCGCCACAATACCTGGCTATTTTTTGGTTGTGGTTGTCGTTGTTTGGCGGGCCTGGGTTGGATTTGAACCCACCAGCTCCAGTGTACGTGGCTGGTGCCGTTGCCGCTTGAGCTACAGGTGCCCAGCTGTTGAATTTATGTTAAAACCATACCCATGATGTAGTTAGTGCTTATCACTGATAACAGATTTAGAGCTGACCACATTAGCAGAAATGTTTATGTTTTTGTCTGTGGTTGTAACTGTCTCCTTCAGAAATCCTTGCATGGGCCTTCTGTTTTTTTTTTGAGACAGAGTCTCAAGCTGTCGCCCTGGGTAGAGTGCTGTGGTGTCACAGCTCATAGCAACCTCCAACTCCTGGGCTTAAGGGATTCTCTTGCCTCAGCCTCCAAAGTAGCTGGGACTTTTTTTAAAAGAGACAGTCTCACTTTGTCTCCCTCGGTAGAGTACTGTGAAATCACAGCTCATAGCAACGTCCAGCTCATGGGCTTAGGTGATTCTCTTGCCTCAGCCTTTTAAGTAGCTGGGACTACAGGCGCCCACCACAATACCTAGCTATTTTTTTGTTGCAGTTTGGCTAGGGCTGGGTTTGAACCTGCCGTCCTCGGTATATGGGGCTGGTGCCCTACTCACTGAACCACAGGTGCTGCCCTGCATGTGCCTTCTTGAAACACCTGGTAATTCTGGCATATTTTGGGGTTGATATATGTCCTTAGAATCTCAGTTCTTAGATTTAATTCCCAAGGTCCGTCTCCTTTCGGCAATTCTCTTGTTGCTGGTCTTCCTTCAATCCCCATGTGGTTGCTATTGTTTTCCTCTACTTGGAGGTAGGATTTGGGCTTCTGTTTTTCTGTGATTTATGGAATTTAGGTAGATTGCCCTTGCTTGGATGTGCTAAGATGGCAACATGGCCTTTTGAATTGAGAGGTGGGCACGGGGTATTGCACCCGTACTGCCATGGAATCATGAGCAAGAATGCCTGGCCATTCTTCCTTTGTTTCTTAGAGTCTAATAACGCCTATGGTGAAGACTCCGATACCATACAGCTGAATGATTTTTAAGGGACCATAATAATAACATGCTGGTGTATCTTCTGTATCTAGTCATCATGAATCCAGGGTTGAGTTTTTAAGATGTCAAATTTCTGCAATGAAACACAGGAGGCCGGGCCTATAAATTGTGTATCCCCTGAGCAGAGCCAATGATCTGACTTCAAGAGGGCACATTTCCAGTGAGCAGATGGCAAAGTGATGCTGTATTCTTTTCTTACAGAAACCACACTGACCTTGCTGGTGGTTGGCCTGGGCGGGGGCAGCCTCCCCCTCTTTGTCCACGACCATTTCCCGAAGTCCTGCATTGATGCTGTAGAGATTGACCCCTCCATGTTGGAAGTGGCCACACAGTGGTTTGGCTTTTCCCAGAGTGACCGAATGAAAGTCCACATTGCAGATGGCCTGGACTATATCACGAGCCTAGCAGGAAAAGGAGAAGGTACTGCTTGCTGTTGGAGCATTTGAAGGGGTGTTGAGAGAAGATTCAGCCAAAGTTATAAGGCCTGCAAGGGTCGGTAGAATTTAACTCTAAAAGGGTGGCATCAGTGTCATCCCAGTCTTTGACCTATTCATTTTACTTAATAATACATGGTGCCAACTGTGTGCTTAGCACTGCGTTAGGGGATAGGGTATAGATATGAGTAAAACAGACCGTTCCTGCCCTTATGGTGCCGATAGACCAATGGGCCTCCTCCTGAACTGTAACCTTGTCATGTCCTCATCATCCCAAGAAACCTGTAGTTGGGTAAAGAAAGGGAGCAGAAAAGGTGGGAGGTGTGTTGGGTTGTGTTTCTTGTAAATCCTTCAGGTGGAGGTGAAGCCAGAAATAGAGCAAAATAGCATTCGTGTAGATCAATGATTCACAACCTCAGGGGACACTTGGCACAGTTTACAGACATTTTCTGGGGGATTGCTGCTGGCATCTGATGGTAGAGGCCAAGGACGCTACTAACATCCTACAATATGCATGGCAGCCACTGATGAGGAGGAGTTATCTGGCCCAGAATGTCAGTGGTGCTGAGGCTGGGAGACCCTGACGCAGATCCTACTCAGCAGGAGATTTATTTATTTATTTATTTATTTATTTATTTATTTATTTATTTATTTTTTGAGACACTCTTCCGTGTACTCTGTTGCCCAGGCTAGAGTGCAATGGTGTCATCATAGTTCATTGCAACCCCAAACACCTAGACTCAAGCAATCCCCCTGCTCCAGCCTCCTGAGTAGCTGGGACTACAGGTGTGCACTGCCAACACCTGGCTAATATTTATATTTTTTATAGAGACAAGATCTTGCTGTCATTCAGGCTGGTCTTGAACTGTAATCCTCGGCATGAGCCACCACACCCTTCCCAATATTAATTTTGATAGGCCTCCTGGTATGGAGTTTAGATTCCATTTGCTGTAATAATTTGTATCCAGAGTTATTTTGCAGAAATAACTAGAGAGATTAACTCTCCTTATCCTTCTGCAACTATACATACAGCTCTTGATAACTTTGGTACTTTCCAGAGCTCAAGTCCTTCAGGGAGAAGTTGGGTAGGCTGGTTCAGTTCTGCCAGGCCACCCTTTCTAGCCTGCTTGTTCCTTAACAGATACTCTGGTTCTCACTGGATTAGAGTATCTTCCAGTAGGGATATGGCAAACTAGGATGCCTAAGGTGAGTATTTTGGTGTTGGAATGAATAGCTGCTGCTTTGATTTTAATTATAAACAGAATTAATCATGTCAGAGTTTCATAGGATCTTTCTCTGAAGCTAGGGCCAGTTTGGGGGCCCAGGTCCAAGATAGCTAATCCCTGAGAAACACTTATAACAGTGCCATTCACATGGTAGGTACTCAGTCCAGGACGGTGCCGCTGCTGCTGTTACTGTCTGTAGATGAGTTTTGAATGGCCCTGCCCGTCTCTTCTAACCACTGTAACCTTTCAGATTATCAGAGGTTCAAGGCTGCAAATGACAGGCCATCATTTTCCTTGGACTCCCATGAACAAACTTTTTCTTTTTCTTTCTTTCTTTTTTTTTTTTGGAGTCAGAGTTACACTTTGTCCCCCTCAGTAGAGTGTCTGAGGCATCATAGCTCACAGCAACCTCAAACTCTTGGGCTCAAGTGATCTTCTTGCCTCGGCCTCCCTAGTAGCTGAGACTGTAAGCACCTGCCACAATGCCTGGCTATTTTTAGTGACGGAGTCTCACTCTAGTTCAGCCTGGTCTTGAACTCCTGAGCTCAATCCACCCACCTTGTCCTCCCAGAGTGCTAGGATTATAGGCATGAGCCACTATGCTCGGCCACTTGTTCTTTTTCTAAGAAACCAAAATCAGATCCATGGTACGAACAGTGATAAGCATGCAGTAGTCCTAATTAAATACTTACTAATTATTGAGTAATTACTACCACAGTCCCAACATTTGCTAAGAACATGTTAGTAGCGTTGCAGACCTACCTCTTATAAGAACTATGTAACATTCTAGTAAGGAGCAGATCTAATTTATCATCAGTTCTTTCTCACCCATTTAGCAAAGCCATTTCTTTCTTGAGCCAACTCTTGTTCAGTAGCTACAAAGATAACACAAACTCAAAGTTTAGGACATTTTCTCCTGTGAAGCAACATGGGCTTTTTCCAGAGTTAGGTGAGAGCTGACATTTGACCATCTGTAGTCAGCTGCTTTTTCAGTGATTCTCAACTCTGACTGTATTTAGAATGACCTTGGGAGCCTAAGAAGAATACCCAAGGCTTCCTATCTCCCCTCCCATCTGCTCCCTGCTGCCCTGGGGTTTTTGATTTTTTTTTGGTGAAGAGTGTAAGTGTTGAGAAGCTTCCCAAAAGGTGATTCCAGTGTTCTGACAGGGTGAAAAGCACCGATGTAGGTAAACTTGTAACTTAGTGTTGTTCATGGCAAATGTTTTTGCTTTTGGAAGGTGCTTTTAAATGTGGAGGAATGTCCCATCTTTACTGTGGGATGCTGAAGCCTGATGACAAGGACTCCTCTGGTCCTTGAAGTCTATGCCCTTACAGGAAAACCACATCTACCCTGTCATCCCTCAGACTTAGTCATCCCCAGCCCACTGCTGCTACAGAGGAGGTATAGTGTAGGAATGTAAATGGTGTTATTTTATCTAGAAAAGACAAGGACTCGTTTGCTTCTTCCAGCACGGCCTCACTACGATGTCATAATGTTTGATGTTGACAGTAAGGACCCAACACTGGGAATGAGTTGTCCACCCCCAGCATTTTTGGAACAACCTTTTTTGCAGAAAGTCAAAACCATCCTGACTCCCGAAGGTATGGAAAATGAAAAGGTTGGTGTGGGAGGAGGGAAAGGTTCTTTAAAAAAAGTATCTTTTTAATGAAAAATGCATGTGTGTAGCTCTGTCAGTTTCCCCAAAACAGAATAAAACCGTATATTAGCACCAAACACAAAGTACTTTAAGCTCTCCTGAAATCCACCTTTTTCCTTTTTTCAATAACTTGTCCTTCTCCCAAAGGTGACTACTATCTTCTGTCAGCACAGCTTGATTTTGCCTGTTTTTGCTCTTTATATAAATGAACTCATATGGAATTTACTTTTAATTTAATTTAATTTTAATTTTATTTTTTTGAGACAGTCTCGCTCTGTCACCAGGGCTAGAGTGCAGTGGCATCATCATAACTCACTGTAACCTCAAACTCCTGGGCTAAAGCCATCCTCCTGCCTCAGCCTCCCAAGTAGCTGGGACTATAGGTGTGTGCTACTGTGCCTGGCTAATGTTTTGTAGCAATGGCCTCCTGGGATCCTCCCATCTTAGCCTCACAAAGTGCTCTTTCACTCAACATGATGTTCATGAAATTCATTTGGAGTGTTGTGTTCCTGTTGTTGTATTTTATTATTGTGTAGTGCTCTGTCACTGTGCCACAGTTCATTTATTCATTCTCCTGTTGGTATGTGGGTCATTTCCTTTTTGGGACTATAAAAAGTGCTCCGTGAGTATTCTAGTATGTGCCTTTTGAGGAATTGTGTTTGCAGATCTACTGGGTATACACACAGGGTTGTAATTGCCAGATTGTAGGTTATGTGCATGCTCAGCTTTTAGTTTTACAAAGTGGTGATAGTTCATAGTCCCAGCAGCATGGTGACACTAGCTTCTGCTGTAATGCTTTCTGCCTGCTCCGGACTAGGTAGTACGTTACTTAATCTTTCTAGCAGCACAGTTTCAGATGAGAAGACTGAGGTTGAGAGGTTTTTTGTTTTTGAGACATAGCTTCACTCCATTGCCCTGGGTAGAGTGCTGTAGCATCGTAGCTCACAGCAACCTCAAACTCTTGGACTCAAGTGATTCTCTTGCCTCAGTCTCCAAGTAGCTGGGATTACTGGTGCCTGCCATCATCCTAGCCCACCTTGTTTTTTTATTTTTAGTAGAGATGGGGTCTCGTTATTGCTCAGGCTGGTTTTGAACTCCTGAGCTCAGGCGTTCTACCTGCCTCAGCCTCCCAGAGTGTTCAGAGTTGCAAGTATGAGCCACAGTGCTCAGCGTAGGTTAAAAGATTTTAAAGATAGCATGAGGTAACAGTTGAAGCTCTGTCACAGGTTCTTGTCACTTGAAAACTGGAGCTCTTCAGCCCCACGTTCACAAGCCCCAGAGTTTATTGATTTGATATAAGGTACTGTGGGGAACTAGGTTGATTTAGAATAATTGTTGGAAGTCAAGATAACCTTGGTCCTCTTGTTGGTTAATAAATACTCCATGATGTGTATGTTAAGAATGGACCATTTTTGTTGAGTTGGTAAATGTTACTTTCTTAGGGGTATTAATTAATTCTTCTCAAAGGAATTCCTTGGGAAACTGAGGCATGGAGAATGGTGAAAAGTGTTAGTAGCACAGAAGAGCAAGAATAAGGCTGAAGCTTTCTTAGGTTTCCATATCTTCCATACTTTTTTCCATCTGCCTTTGTGTGCTGTGTATTCTCTGCACACTCACTGCCACCATGGGTCTTTTCTCTTACTCATCTACCTTCCTTGGGACAGGAATTGTTAATTTCCTTAGGGCTAAGCCTTGTCTTTGATGTGTCTTTTTATCTGAGGTCATCTTGACTATCCTTCGTACCCTATAGGTATTTTTATCCTCAACCTCGTGTGCCGAGACATGGGGCTCAAGGACTCGGTGCTGGCTAGACTCAAGGTGGTGTTCCCCCTCCTGTACGTCCGGCGAATCGAGGGTGAAGTGAATGAGATCCTGTTCTGTCAGCTGCACTCAGAGCAGAAACGTGCCACGCCAGAGCTCCTAGAAATGGCCCATGCCTTGGAGCAGACCCTGAAGAAGCCTGGGAGGGGGTGGGATGACTCATATATCTTGTCAGATATGCTCAAGACTGTGAAGATTGTGTGATCGCCGAGGCCAGGCAGTCCTCTCAGCTTCCTGCCCAGACTGACCTTGGACTCCTGGCCTATTAGAGATCGAAGCAATACAACCTACAGTACTTCTTAAGCCTTGTAGTTTCCATGGTGTCGTACTCAACAACATGTACGTCCAGTGAGTTGAGGTTGACAGAAGAGCTTGGAAAATAAAGAAATCCCATCCTGTCCTCTTGAGTACCATTTGGGTTGATCATCTGCTTTCTACACCATGTCCTTGAGTGGGTTCCTTGCTGGAGCCTCCAGCACATGTTGTGTTTCTTAATGAGTATGAGCCAAGCTCCTTAGGACTGAAGGTAGACAAATGTGATTGTATCTGTACTTTACTGATTTGCTAATTTGCTCTTGGCTTTGTAGGAATGATCTCAAGTGAGACAGTGGAATACTCTGCCAGAAGAGTGTAAACAGAAGTGAGACATTTGAAAGAGCATCTGTTCTGTCCCAGAACTGTCACTAATTTTTTTTTTTTTTTTTTTTTTGAGACAGAGTGTCAACAGTGCCCTTGGTTGAGAGCTGTGACGTCCCAGCTCACAGCAACCTCCAGCTCTTGGGTTTAAGTGATTCTCTTGCCTCAGCCTCCAGAGTAGCTAGGACTATAGGTGCCCGCCACAATGCCTGGCTATGTCATTAAAATTTTTAATTCCAATTTTTAGGAATCTGATAACCTACTCCACTATTTGCTTTTCTTGACTTCCCAGATCTTGTAGCCTAAGCCATTTGTTTCTGTTTTTGGTGGAGGGCGTGTATGTAGCTGGCCCCATGGCTGTGTGTAGCAGAGACCTGGAAGACTAAATTCCTTGGTATTCATTTTCTCACGTTTGTTGAGTGACAGCTACATGCCAGACTGTGCCTAAAGAGCTGTGGTAGAAATGAAGATGTTTAAGGATGGCCCAAAGACATACGTTCTCCAGACACTATTCTAAATAGTTTATGTACCCCATCTCATTTAATCTGAGATAAAGTATAGTTAAAGCAGAGTGCATCTAAACCCAAATCTTACTTGAGCCAAAGCATCAATCTTATCCATTTATTGAGACTGTTAAATCCAAGAGTAGCTTGGATTTTATCTCTTCTCATTATGCCAAAGCTGACTTAATGAGCAGTGCATAGAAAGTAGACACCATCACCATTTGCCACCTGGCTTTTCTTCCCTTGGGCCCTTTAAAATGGACTCCGTCTCAGAGGTGAAGCATACAGATGCTTCTCAACTTATGATGGAGTTACACCCTTGTAAACCCCTTCTAAGTTGAAAATACATGTAATATCCCATAAACCTGTCTTAAAGTCAGAATCATAAGTCAGGGATTATATTTCACAATTAGCTTGTCATCTTTGCAAAATACTGCAGGCCATTAAAGAGAACAGGTGTGAGTACAGAGTTGTGTGTTGAGATCCTTTCCTTGAGAAATACTCTGTGCTCTTTGTTCAGGGGAGGGCTTTGCCCTGGAACCATTTAAGGGGAAGATTATCCCTATCGTCATGTTTAGAACCCCAAAGAGCCTCAGGTTGTTAAGTCCTCTATTTTCTTATCCATGTAAGAGTGTGCAGTGTTCAGTTGCAGAGGCACAGGTCTGAGTCAGAGGCTCTAGCCACCCTGTCCTTGGTACGATCACCCTCTCCTGCTGTTTTAGTTGGGAGCAGCACACTTTAGTTGGGCAGCATGGCCACAGGAGGAATTGTCAGAATGATGAAGAGGTCTCAAGCAGATCTTAGAGGAAATGGTCCGTGGAATTCAGCATGCTTCCTGGTGTGTTTACATGTTCAGCTCACGTATTTGGAGATGGGAAGAGACACTTTGGTGATGATTGTCTTAAAATTTTTGAAAGGGTAAGTATAAAAGAAGAGCAAGGGTTGGTTGTGTACCTCCAAAAGCTTAAGAAAGACCAGTGGGCTCAAGTTACAGTGTAGCAGTTTGCAGCTTTATTTACAACAAAGAGGAAATTTGTATTGATGGAGCCCAGTATGTTTACTACAATATTGGTGGCTGTTGGTGTATGCTATTTACTCAAACCCTTGTCTGACTCCCCTTAGTCGCTTGCTGGGTTGTGAGGAAAGGGTTTTGTGTGAACAGCCATTAGCTTATATCCCAATCTTTTCCACCACATTAATAACAAATAGGTCTTGAACATTTTGCCTAACTTTAAGCCTATTAACTCTGTGGGAGGTGGGTGCGTTGTAAACCTAATTGCCTGCCAGGCCAGGCAATTAATGGAAATGTGTGAAGTGAGTCAGGTGCAAAACAAAAAGGGTTAGACCTAAGACCTTTGGGGAATCAGAAAGTGAATATCCCACCTGAAGGCAGCAGCCGTTCCTTCAGCTCAGAGTTGTAGGAATGCTGTCCAAGTGTAGCTACATCTTTAAGAGAAGCTAGAAATGGCAAGTGTGTGATCAGAAGACATGTTCAAGCCATATTCAATCTGTGGGCCAGAAATTTGCATCTTCTGCTATAGGGGTGGGTCTGTAGAACACTTAAGAATCTGGCAGGCACCCAGTCTATGAGTAAGCCTTAAAAAAGGAGTGAGCTCATATCTGTGAGTCAGGAAAGTCTGGAAAAGTGATCTTGGGTTAGGATCTCAATGTTCTTTTCCGGCTACACTGAGTGGAGGTGATCCCACCATTCTTGAGGGGAATGTACAATTCAACTTCTAGGCTATCAGAGAACTGAAAGAATAATCACATGTCAACTTGCTCCCAGCCCCCTCAAATTCTGCCACAATGTATAATCCACCACATCCTTGCCCTTGACCCCTGCCACTTTTTCAGTGTATGCCTCTAGTCTGTCATAGCTCAGCTAGCTAACGGGCCACTGTTTTAGTCTTATGTTCAGACCGGTAGTTCTCATCCTTAGCTTACATATTGGAGTCCCCTGATAAGGTAAGCACAATAATGTCCTCCCAAAGATGCCCAAGTCCTAATCCTGGCAACCTATGAATATGTTCATATTACATGGCAAAGGGGGAATTACTGTAGCAGATGGATTTGATATTGCTAGTGAGCTGATTTCAAAATAGGGAGATCGTCCTGGATTATCTGGGTGTGCCCAACGTAATCACTAGGGCCTTTAAATGTTGGGGAGGGAGGCAGAAGAGTCAGTGAAACAATGTGAGAAAGACTGGACAGGTCATCGCTGGCTTTGAAGGCGGAAGGAGGCCACTAGCCCAGGAACCTGGGCAGCCTCTAGAAACTGGAAAAGGTGAGAAAACATTCTTTCCTAGAGCCTCCAGTGGAGACCCATTTCCTGTTTCTGAACTACAGAACTGTAAGATAATAAATTTGTGTTGTTTTAAGCCACTAAATTTGTGGCAACTTGTTAGAGCACCTATAGAAAAGTAACATACCTATGAAGATTTAAAAAGTACTTAGGCCGGGGCCCTTTCCTTGACATTCAGGTTTAATTGGTGTAGGGCACAGCCTGTGCATCAGAATTTTACAAAGCTTTCCAGGTGATGCTGTTAGCCAAGTTGAGACCCTGGGGTAGAGGTTAAATGGATTTGTTATGAGGAAAGGAGGAAAGAGTTGCTAGTCCATCTGTGAAAACTGGCTTAGTCTGAAATGCAAGCAGCGGCAGTCATTTCATCACTGGAATATGCTTCTCTTCCACTCACACACCAGCCCACACCTTAGCGCTTTGCCCTGTGGGTGGGTGACAGTCAGGTGGGGCCAGTTTGCTGCAAAGGGTTAATTCCTCCAGGGAGCATAGCAGCCCCACTCCCACTTTAACTGGGCCCCAACTGTACATCTGAGGACTTGTTATAAAGTTAAAAGATTCTAGTAAATCACAGGCAACCCAGTTTCCCTCTCATGGCTTATCTTGCCATTTGGTATCCATGAATTTGTTAATAGCTGAACAGTTGATAAGAAATAAGATTGTTAAGTTGGGTTTTTCTTTTTTATATCCAATAGGCATTTTTTTGCTGGGTGTGGTGTGCAGTTCCTGTAATTCTAACACTGGGAGGCTGAGGCAGGAAGATCCCTTGAGCTCAGGAGTTCACGAGACCAGCCTGAGCAAGAATAAGACCCCATCTCTACCAAAAATAGGAAAATTAGCCGGATGTTATAGCAGATGCCCGTAGTTCCAACTACTCGGGAGGCTGAGGCAGGAGGATCTCTTGAGCCCCGGAGTTTGTGGTTGCTGTGAGCTGTGGTACTACAGCACTCTACCCTGGGTCAAGGAGTGCGACTGTCTCAAAAAAAAATAAAAAATAAAAAAAAAAATAGGGATTTGTTTTTTGTAAAAGCTGTTGTGTGCTTGTGCTGAGGACACAAAGAAGGAAGACCCAGCTCCTGTTCACCACCTAGTTGGGGAGACAATAGAACCAGCCTTAAAAAAATAAAAGAGGTTTAAAATTCTGATGCACAGGCTTCGCCCCAGACCAATTAAATCAAAATCCCTGGGAAAGGGCCCAGGCCTAAGTGTTTATTTACTTTTTCCTAAACGCTAAAACTGACAAATTATAGTACATGGGTATGTTCTGGAACCACGTGTGCATAAAGTGTAAAGCTGGCACAGAAGATGGCCAAATATTTGCTAACAATCTTTTTTGATTTTCATTAGAACAGGCACAAAAGGGTCCAGCCTCATTAAAAAGTGCCGGCTTAGAGTTAGCCAAGGCTGGAATCTCTGGTTTTTCTGTCAAGTCTGAGCTGGTTCCTATGCCTCCCAGTAGATGGCAGTAGAAATCACAGTTAAGTTCTGTTACTAAAATTTAAAGCCAGTTAAAATTCCCCTTGGGAGAGTGGCACTTCCAAGGCTGTTTCATGGGCACCGTGTTTTCTGCAACCTTCTCTCATGAATGAAGACAAGCTCCTACTTTTCCTGTTGTCCTCTCACTTCACCCAGCACCCTACCCACTCTGCTTTCCCACCTTTGCCTGTTCCCTGCCCATGTTCTTGGAGGCAGTACTGTTTCTCCAATCAAGGACATCTCCAATGGTGGGACTCTGACGAGGCGGAGATCCCCTTGCTCCACATCCCAGGTATTGGAAATAATGACTGGCCATAGAGTAATGGGTAATGCTATTAAGATGTAAAGCTAGAAGCATTTAAGAAGTAAAAATATCTGGGCCTGAGCTGGCATGTCTTCAAGTTTTCTGCCAAGATGGAAGTCATTTCTATCATATTAGTACCGTATATACTCGAGTATATATGGTAAATTAGTAAGTAAATAAGGAAAAGGTTGGTAAAAATAAAATTTGATTGGAATAATGGATTTGGATATTTTTTATGCAAACCTAGCTGTAGAGGGTTGAATAGTGGCTGCTCCAAAAGATATGTCCATGTCTTAAGTGGTGCCAGCCACATACATAGAGGTTGGCAGGTTCGAATCTGGCCTAGGCCAGCTAAAATCAACAATGACAACTACAACAACAACAAAAAACTAGCTGGGTGCTGTGGCGGGTGCCTATAGTCCCAGCTACTTGGGAATCTGAGGCAAGAGAATCGCTTAAGCCCAAGAGTTGGAGGTTGCTGTGAGCTGTGCCACCACAGCACTCTACCGAGGGTGACATAGTGAGACTCTGTCTCACACACACACACACACACACACACACACACACACACACACAAAGGGTCTTTGCAGATGTAATGAAGTTAAAAGATCTCAAGATGAAATGGGGGTGGGTCCTAAATGCAATGCTGACAATGACTAGAATAGAATAGGAGATAGAGATGGGGACATTGCCCAATCTGCCCACAGAGGGCAGATTGGAAAGAGGCCTCCACAGGCCAAGGAATGGCAAGGATTGCTGGCTGCTCCCAGAGGTTAGGGAAGAGGCAAAAAATGACTCTACCTCAGAGCTCCCAGGAGGAACCACCTGCTGACCCTTTGCAGACTTCTGGACTTACTATTTGTGAGTGAGCAAATGTTATTTGTTTTAAGTTACCAAGTTTGTGGTAATTTGTTTCAGCATCTTTGGGAAATGAGCACATTGCCTAAAAGTTTTGTCTGGGCCCTTCACAGAACCAGAGATGGTATGGGCTCTGAGCCACACGCTACCCATAGATGTGTTTAGCTTTCACAGGACACGGAATATAGCATCTGGAATTCTGGATTCTTCTGAAAATGTGGAAGCTCTGCAATGCCAAGCTCATGTTGACATATTGCTGAAACCAGTGGTGTCAGAGCCTTTTGAATGGGTCATGTTTGCTACAGTTTCCACCGTTCCCTGTCAGCTGCTTTCAAGCCATTATGCTGCATGTCTTCCCCTGCAGGTATCTGAGCTTGTCACTCCTATGTATGCAGCAGGCTTGGTAGATTAAGAAACAATCCTCTTTAGAATAAGGACAAAGGATTCCTTGGTTTTGTGGTCAGTAGTTCTGGGAGTTTTTTACATAGCACTACACTTTAGGTTCTGAAATCTGGTTGCCCAACAAACCCACCTGAGGTCCATTTTCTATACACAGATTCTGGACCGTGTCCTGGACCTAAAATACCAGAATCTAAGCCTTTAAGTCATTCAGATAATGAACAAGTCTTAGGACAGCTGCCATAAGGCTTTATTTTCCAGCACTAGAAAAGGGAGTTTCTTATCCCACTGGAGTTTTTTGAGGCACTTTGCTTTTAAAAAGTCTTTTTTTTATGAAAATTTGAATGATTTGCAATATTTTATGGGACTAATTTTTTGAATTAGATTTTTTTTTTTTTTTTTTTTTTTTTTTGTCTGATACAGGGTCTTGCTCTCTCTTCCCTGCTAGAGTGCAATGGTGTAATAATAGCTTGCTGCAACCTCAAACTTCTGGGCTCCAACAGTCTTCCTGCCCCAACCTCCCAAGTAGTTGATACTACAGGTGTGTGCTGTCATGTACATCTAATTTTTTTTCTGGTTTTTGTAAAGATAAAGTCTCACTCTTTCTCAGACTGGTCTCAGACTCCTGGCCTCATGGAATTAACCCGCCTCCACCTCAGAAAGGGCTAGGATTATAGGCACGAGGCTATGTGCCCTGTATCAGAGTCTACTTAGAAACCAAGAAACCATGGTTTCTATCTACAAACCATGAACAGCAAAACAAGGTAGGTCCTCTAATGAAAATAAAAAATTAATATAGTGCTATATTTCATTTATCTAGGAACATATTAATAAAAATATTTTCACCCTTTTTTGGCATTCATTGGGAAAAAGCTGAGAAGATGGTACATGGGACTTATTGACCTATAGAAGAGGCCTGCATTGTACTGTACCATCTTGTGGTATCATAAGAGTTAGATTGAGATTTAATCTATAACTTTGAAATAATTGTTTGCAGCTTTTCTTCTTAAAAATAAGACTTGGATCTCTACTAGTCTTCTGAGGATACTAGATGAGTGCCTGAAGGAAGGCAGATTGAAATGTGAGGATAGTTAAAGAAAGTTGTTAGGGGAAATAAAGTTACCTTTATTTTGGTCAAAAAAGATTACTACAGTATATCTGATTCTACAAAGCATTGCATAGAGATTCAATTCATAAGCACTTTATTACATGATACTTTATTCAGTAAACATTGATTGAGTGCCTACTATGTTGTCAGGTACTGTCTACCACACTGGAAATATTACAATGAATAAAAGTAAAAATAAAAGCCTTTGATGAAAATGAAAGGATAGCTTCATTAACATGTGGCTGGTGCTTTTGTAGGAAGTCGCCTCTTATTTGGATTGTATTACTATACGAATTTTTAGGGTACCTGTATCAGTATGTCCTGCAGAAAACCAGGGCTAACCTCCCACTGATTGCCATGAGCTCATGGATGCCATGAGGTGCACTTTTCAAGTTAAATTTCAGTAGTACCAACCAACTAAATGTTTGCGACCTAGTGTTCTCCTTACAAAAGCTGTTTCCTCATGTCACTTCAGCATCCACTTCCTCATGGAAGAATGAATGAGCCCCAGGCCATTTGAAAACTGAGCACAGAAAAATTTCCTATATAGGGTCCTCTGGATGGGTGAGGCCACCCAACCCATCTTCTGGTTATCACATGGTAGATCCAGGACTTAGCTCCAACCCTAGGGTGACGATGTAACTCTTAAATTTTGCCTCCCCTGACATAGCACTGTCATGGTAGGGAAGGCTGGACAGTGAGTTACAAATGTAGACTGGGCTGATTCCAAGTCATTATCCTGTGAGAGAGGGAAGAGCCAGGACTAGAACCCATGTCCCTAGGCTTCCAGTTCAGTGCTTACCACTTCACCGTGCCATCCTCAAGAGTTGGGGAACATAGCAAGATAAAGGGTGAAGAATTGACAGTGGTTGTAGCATCCTGACATAGTGCTTCATAATCCCCCAAAGTGCAGCTGTTGTGGAAAGGCCCTGCACTACTTGGCACACAGGAACAGGGACGGATATTCTACTTTCTTGCTCACCCCTCCCTTCTTTAAGCCTTTGTTAAGCATAAGCCACGTGCCAAACACTACACTGGGGCAACAGGGCTATAAAAATCAAGAACCTTGCATTCTGATAAGCTGGCAAATGGGGTTAGGTTACTAGAGATGATGGCTCCAGGGGAATGAGGGTGGAGGGGAATGAGCTAGGCTGGTCTCCCTCACTTTGCCTGGCTCTTCGGCGGGCATTTCTGACAGAACTAGCCTTTGGGAAACTGAAAAGCAAGAAGGACTGAGCAGTTTAGGCTTTGAAAAATGGTTCCTATATATCACTGGTGAGAAAAAGAGTTCCCCAATCAGGAATTAAGATCCTGTTAGTTCTCACGGAAGCCATTATCTTGAGTGAAATAATTCAGAAATAGAGTCAAATGCTGCATTTTCTCACTTGTAAGTGGGAGCTAGATAATGTGTACACATGGACATAGAGTGTGGAGTAATAGACACGGGGGACCCGCAAGTGGCCGAGGCAGATGAGGGATGAGAGATTACTTAGTGGGTTCAATGTACACTGTTTGGGCGATGGGTAACACTAAAAGCCCAGGCTTCAGTACTAAGCAATGAATCTATGCCTCAAAACCGCATTTGCATACCCTAAACTTAAGCAACCCCCCCAAATGAATAAAGAGATCCTAATAGTTCATAATTATAAAACATAGCAGTTAAAAGGAAGAAAACTAACATTGATTGAGGATCTGCTATATGTGAGTTACCACAGAAATATATAAAAGCTTTATTGATGTGATTGACATAACAGTGTACACGTGTTTAACTCGTACAATTTGATAAGCTTAACAATTTGTATATGCTCATGAAAATGAACCTATCACCACAAATAAGAGAATGAACATATCCATCATCCCCAAAGTTACCTCATGCCCCTTGTGATCTTTTCATCCTAATTTTTTCCCCCAACTCACTCACTCACTTTTTTTTTTTTTTTTTTTTTTTGAGATAGAGTCTCTACCCTGAGTAGAGTGCATCATAGCTCACATCAACCTCAAACCCTTGGCTCAAGCAAGCAATCCTCTTGCCTCAGCCTCCCCCCAAGTAACAGGGATTAACAGGTAGGTTTTTTCTAATTTTAGTAGTGATGAAGTCTTGCTTTTGCTCTGGCTGGTCTCAAACTCCTCAGGTCAAGGGATCCTCTCGCCTCAGCCTCCCAGAGTGCTAGTATCATAGGACTGAGCCCCCATGTCTGGCTCACCCCAACTCTTATTTTTGTTCCCTGTCAATACAGATTAGTTTATATTTTCTGAAATTTTATATTAGTGGAATTATGTAATGTATACTCCTTTTTGTTTGATTACTTTCATTTAGCATAATTGCTTTGAAATTTATCATGTATTTGTGTGTATCAATAGTTCATTTTTATTGCTGAGGAATATTCATTTTATTGTTTGGATATACCACAAGTTGTTTATCTGTTCACATTTTGGTGAATATTTAAGTCATTTATAATTTTTGGCTATTCTAGACAAAACTGCTCTGCACATTTGTGGCCAAGCTTTTGAATGCCGATATGCATTCATTTATCTTGGGTGAATACCTAACTGGAATTTGGAGACGCCTGGGTAACATGGTGAGTGTAGAAAAACCACCACCGCCAGCAGACAGAAATGAGCTGGTTTTGGTGGTGTATGTCTGTATTCCTAGCCACTCAGTAGGCTGTGGTGGGAGGAACGCCTGAGCCCAGGAGATTGAGGTTATGGTGAACTATGATTGCGCGATGCACTCCAGCCTGGGTGGTAGAGTGAGAGACCCTATCTCCAAAAATAAAAAGAAAAGAAAGAAAGAAATATAGTAATAATTTTTGTATGTTAATCTTATCCCGAAAACTAGTAAAACTCATTTATTCTAGTAGCTTTTGTTATACATTCCGTAGTATTTTCTACATAGATGATCCGTCACCTATAAGGAGTATTACTTTTTCCTTTCCAATTTGATACTTTTTATTCTCCCCAACCCCACGCCATATTAGACTAGCTAGAACTTCCAGAACGGTGTTGAATACGAATAGTGAGAGCAGACATCTTTGCCATATTCCTGTTTGGAGAAAAGCATTCAGTCTTTCACCATAATGTCTGATGTTACCTGGAAGTTTTTCATAGATTTGTTTATCAGGTTGTGAAATTTACCTTCTACTCCAAGTTTACTAAGACTTTATTTTCTTTTATATAAAAGTAATGAATGTTGGATTTTGTCAAATACTTTTTCTGCATTGATTGAGAATTCTTTTTCTTTTTAGTTTGTTAATTTGGGGAATTACATTAGTTGATTTTTTAAAGCCACTTTGCATTCCTGGATAAACTCACTTGACCATAATGCATTATCCCCTTATAGCTTTATTCAATTCCATTTGATAAAATATTGATAAAATATTGTCACTGGGGTGGTACCTGTGGCTCAGTGAGGAGGGTGCTGGCCCCATATACCCAGGGAGGCGGGTTCAAATCAGGAGTCGGGTTAAAACCCGGCCCTGGCCAAACTGCAACAAAAAAATAGCCGGGCACCTGTAGTTGCAGCTACTCAGGAGGCTGAGGCAAGAGGATCGCCTAAGCCCAAGAGCTGGAGGTTGCTGTGAGCTGTGATGCACTCTACTGAGGGCGACAAAGTGAGACTGTCTCTTAAAAAAAAAAAAAAAAAAAAGAATTTCTCATTGATGTTCATAAGGGAGATGACTCAGTCATTTTCTTTTCTTGAAATGTCTTTACTGGTTTTGATATCAGTGTGAAATGCTGACCTTTAGAGAATGAGGTGGGAAATATTCCCTCCTTTTCAATTTACTGAAAGCATTTTGGTAGAATTTAAATGTTTTTTCCTTAAATATTTAATTCATCTGGGTCTAGAGTTTCCTCTGTGGATAAGTTTTAACTACAAATTCCTTTCCTTTAATAAATATGGAGATATTCAGGCTTCAAAAAATTCTGAAGTGGACATTGTAGACCATTTCTGTTTTTTGTTTTTGTTTTCTTTTTTTTTTTTTGAGACAGAGTCTCAAGCTGTCACCATGGGTAGAGTGCTGTGGCATCACAGCTCACAGCAACTCCAACTCCTGGGCTTAAGCAATTCTCTTGCCTCATCCTCCCAAGTAGCTGGGACCACAGGCGCCTACCAGAAGGCCCAGTTATTTTTTGGTTGTAGTTGTCATTGTTGTTTGGCAGACTTGGGTTGGATTTGAACCTGCCAGCTCTGGTTTATGTGGCTGGCACCTTAACCGCTTGAGTTACAGGCCTGTAGACCATTTCTGTAACAGACATAGTGATATTCAGGTTTAAAAAAATTTTTTTTTGAATGAGCAATGAACTTGTCCATTTCATTTCATCTGTATTGTCAAATTTATTGATGTAAAGATATTTATAGTATTTCCTTATTTTCCTTTTTATATTTGGTCTCATGTTTAGTGATTGGTGTCTTCTTCCTGATCTGACTAGAAATTTAGTAATTTTATTGATCACAAAGAACCAGCTTTTGCTTATATTGTTTTTTTCTATTATTTTCCTGTTGTTTATTTGATTTACCTTTAATCTTTATTATTTATCTCCTTTTATTTATTTTGTATTTCATCTTCCTTTTTAAAAATACTTTTTAAAGTATAACTGATGTCATTGATTTAGAACATTCTGGTCTTTTTTTTTTTTTTTTTTTTTTGTAGAGGCAGAGTCTTACTTTATGGCCTTTGGTACAGTGGCATTCTAGTCTTTTAATTGAGGCCTTTTAGTGGTTTCGTTTCCCCTCTAAATATTGCTTTTAGCTGCATCCCATTAATTTTCATATATTGTTTTGCTTTTTATTTGGTTCCAAATATTTCCAAATTTTCCTTTTGATTACTGTACTTCTTTGACTTAGATATATTATTTAGTTTCTAAACTTTTGGTGAATTTCTTGTTATCTTTTTGTTGCTGATTTCTAATTCCATTTTGGTCAGAGGACACATTTTGTATGACTTGAATCATTATAAATTTATTAAGACTTATTTTATAGCCCATAATATGGTTATCTTTGTAAATATTCCATGTGTACTTTAGAAAAGAATATTTATTTTGTTGGTTTTGCCTGAAGTATTGTATATATGTCACTTTGGTCACACTGGTTGATAATATTGTTCATGTCTCTACTGAGTTTCTATTTATTAATTAATAAAAAGAGGGTGTTGAAATTTCCAGTTGTAATTGTGGATTTTGCTAGTAATCCTTGCAATTGCTTCATACAGGTTCAAGCTTCGTTATTAGGTGTGTAAAAGGTTAGCACTGCGTTATCCTTTAGATGAATTGACTCTGTTGTCATTATGAAATGATTTTCTTTATTCCCAGGAATATTACAAAGAGGTTGCCAACATGTATGGAATATTTTGTAAATATTTTGTAGAATTTTGTAATGAATATGTTGTAAATAAAGGTACATTTAGCTACAATTTCACATTTTCCCTGTGTGTGGCAACTTTATGGGTGACTATTGGGATATCCTGTACCTTTATCCTTTTGGGTCTTGCTCTTGAGTTTTGCTAGTGAGAAACACTGAGCATTCTGTAGTCTAAGATTAATTTTATACCACTATTGAGGCAGAAGCCTTCTGAGTACTCTACCTTACGCCCCATGAATTATGAAATTTTCATTCAGTATAAAAGAGCTGTCCCTGATTTTATGTGAGTTCTTAGCAGTATTTATTCTTATATTTTCAGTCATGTACTGAACAATTGAAGGAACCTTCTACCTTGTAAACTCTGAACTGGTTGGTCTCTCTGGATTTTGAGTTGTGTCTCTTCAGCTCACAGAGTATACCTGTATGCATGTCAGTTTCCACTTAACAGAACCATGCCCTGGAAACTCATGCCTCAGTTACAGGGCTCATCATATCTACTTCCTCATTCCTCAGTGGTTATTGTGCTTTATTGACTTTATATCTTGAATGTCACTAGTTCATGTATTTTGTCTTTTATCTCAGTTGTTTCAAGGGGGAGAAAAAATATGATCCCTGTGAATCCATCTTTCTTGGGAGCAGAAATGACAGCATAGAATTTAATCCCAACAATAACCTCATTTTATAATGACTATTTTTGTTTTTAGTGAAGTGAATTTTTTTTTATTTTATTTATTTAATTTTTGTAGTTTTGGCAAGGGCTGGGTTTGAACACGCCATCTCCGGTATATGGGGCCGGCGCCCTACTGTTTTGAATCACAGGCGCCACCTATTATTTTAATTTTTTTTATAATGACTATTTTTGATCACTATTTTTCATGTGAGATAACTATGGCTCAGACAGGTTTAGTTCTAAGCTAATCAAAGATAAATGCAGGGTTTAAATGGAGATTCTTCTTTTCAAAGTCTGAGTTCTCTTCACTGGGCTAGGCTCACGGGGTCATTTGAAAAGCATTCAGGGCTAGTTTTTAGACCAGTGTCTAACTTCAAAGTCTGTATGATCTTAGTCAAATCATGTAAATTTTCCATGCCATAGAGAGAGAACTTTTCAATTCTTCTGCCTAAAGGCTATTTTTATGCCATAGTTGGCTTCCCTTTCTCTTTGTACAAGTCTGATCATTTTAGCCTAGTTTTCTATCCCCTTTAAAGAGATAATCTTATTCTATAAAGTTCTCTTTAAAACTCCCTTCTTCATAACATGCTTACTTACTACAGTGCCTGGGATACAAAAAGGTCCTTAGTAAATTTTTCTTTCTTTTTTCTTTTTTTTTTGAGACAGAGTCTCACTATGTCACCTTCAGTAGAGTGGTATGGTGCCACAGCTCACAGCAACCTCAAACTCCTGGGCTCAAGTGATTCTCTTGCCTAAACCTCCATGGTAGCTGGGACTACAGGTGCCCACCACGATGCCCTGCTATTTTTGTTGTTGTTGATGTTGTTGTTGCAGTTGTTATTGTTGTTTAGCTGACCTGGGCCGGGTTCGAACCTGCCAGCCTGGGTGTATATGGCCAGGCCCTACCCACTGAACTACAGGTGCAGCCCAGTACATTATTATTGAATGAATAAATTGAACAAATAAATAAATGAATGCATGAGTGACTGGCTGCAGGGTGCTGTTCTCTTCCTTGCCTTCTCCCAGCAACCACAGCAAGAGAGTCCCAGGCCTCTGCAATCACCAGATATTAGTGAAACCCCATTAGCCTCTGAGATCCAGCATCTGGGCCCACTAGCTTAACCTCTAGCTTTCTTGAGACTCCTTCTGTCCCCCACAACTGTATTTCTGAATTTATGACAATTCATGAAGAAATAACTATTAAGTATGAACTTTGGGGAGGAAAAAAAGGCATTAACTATAGTTACATAAATTTAAGGTGGTAATTTCTTTGTTCTCTCCAGTCAGAAACCTGTCTGAGGTTCTGACTGTACTAGTTTTGGACTATAAATGTCACCTGTTAACAAGAAAGCTGTGAAATTAATAAAAGAATAATACTTTCCTTCCTTAGGCACCTCTGGCATAAAAAGCTCCTGCTGACCAGGTGATGAGCTGATTGAGGGCCCCTCCCTGGCGTGCTTAGCCATTGCAAAGAAGCCTGAGCACTTTCCTCCTGGGAGGTCCTTTGTAGCCCACTGGATTGTGGAACAAAGGGGAGGGACCAGAACAGAAAGTTCTGTTCCATTCCGTGCCCCACACATCTGTGTGCTATAAGCATCGTCACATCTCCATCTGTTGCTTGATTCCACAGAATGACAAGTGTTAGGGACTGGCCTTTAGGGCCCATGGGAATTCAGCTCAATGTGACTGCCATTTGTGGGGTACAAAGAGTGGGCTGAGCTTAGTGCTCTTGGAGAGGTGGTCTTTGGATTTCCCTTGGGTGGCGATCTCACTCCTTGACTCCTCAGTCTGAGAACAGAACTCTCAGAGGTAACAACTTATGGCTTGGGAGGGTCAGCTTTGGAGAGAGATCAATAGCTCTACTAAATTAAGAGCCCCTGATTGTTTTAGAGGTGCCCAAAAGGTTACCTACTCCTTCCAATTATAACCCATCCAGGTCTTGAAGATTCTATGGTGGTTAGAAATGCCTTCATGTAAATTGAGCGAAATACAAGTGTTTTACTTGCTTGTTAAAATTCAAATGTAAAAGTAAGTGCTTAATACCTGTTAGTCTTATCCACACATTTACGGTATATACTCGAGTATAAGCCGAGTTTTTTCCGGCACAAAATTTGTGCCGAAAAACCCGAACTCGGCACAAATTTTGTGCCGGAAAAACTTGGCTTATACTCGAGTATATACAGTATCTCGTCATCTTTATTGTGGTCATTTGATATGGTTGCTAGCATTTGCTCCATTTTCCTCAGATGAGGAAACTGAAGAGGGTTAAGGGACTTACCAAAGACATCATTTGGGGAGCTGGGTGTGGTGGCACGTGCTTGCAGTCCCAGCTACTTGGGAGGCTGAGTCAGGAGGAGCACTTGACCCCAGGAGTTTGAGGCTGTACTGTACTATCACACCTGTGAATAGCCCCTACACTCCAGCTGGGCAGCAAAGTGAGACCCATCTCTCTCTCTCTTAAAAAAAAAAAAAAAAAAAGAGAAGTCCTTGTTACTATAGTTTGAGAAAATAGTAAAAGGATGAAAATGAAACTAAGTTGGAAACACTCGAATAGTGCTGGTCCATCATCAGGGAGGAAAGATAAGGGAGATAATTTTTGGGGCAGACACCTGAAAATTACTAGCCTGTCTGTGAGCCAGGTGCAGACAAGGGGCCCAGTTAGAAAAAAGGTTTCCTTCTTCCCAGGCCTATAGTACAGAGGGAGCTCTGCATGGCTTGGGCACGTGGAATGGAAGAAACAAGTATGATCTTGGAAGTCAAGTCTAAAGGAAGATCCTGCAGAAGAAGAACCTATGCCAAACCCATGGGCCAAGTGAGATGATGGTGAGCTGATTTTTACTGAGCTGACTTGTACCAGGCACTGTGGTTAGTGTTCCACAGGCTGCATCTCATTTACTCTTCACAGCTACCTCTGAGGTGGAGGGGGTGCTATCCCCATTTTCTGGTGGGAAACCAGAGCTCAGAGAAATTAAATCACTAAAAGATCAGATCTTGTCCTGCCTGACTGGAGAGCTTAGCTTTCACCCACTATGGCTGCCTCTCTTGAACCTTGTGGACTCCACTTGGTTTGTTTCCCTCCATTTACTTTGGAGTACGGACTACTTTGTGAACACACTGGGGGAGGCAGTGATTGTGGTCTGGGTTGGAAGGTTGTTGCCCTGGAGAAGAGAAGCTTTAGGGAAGGCCACAATCCTAGAGAGACAACTGTGAAGACGCACACGTGCAGATGCACACACATTGTTTTCTTTGGTTCCTTGGGTCATGGTGGGAGAAATTTACCAAAAGCAGGGATGGGAGCTCAGATTGGCAGAGAGCAGGGCAGGGTGGTGAATTTTGGGTTCAGGAAACCCTGCAGGAGCCCCATTTCTTCTCAGTGGTATGGGCTGAGATCACAATCTGTTCTCTGAATCAATTATGTTCTTCCTGAGAAAAGCTTATTTCCAGAGCTCTGCTGGGCCTATTGTACATCCTGACCAGCTCCTGGGATATGTCTCTAATCTTTCACTCTTTCATACTGCTTATTAATAGAACATGACAGTGCAGTTGAAAGGAATGGGCCTACAAGAGAAAAAAGCTATTTTTTAAAGGAGTTTTTTGTTTGTTTTAATGGTGAAAATCATTTAATTTCAATATAAAAAAGAGATTTCTTCATTTATTCCTTGAATCTTTTTTTCAGATAGAGTCTTATTATGTTGCCCTTGGTAGAGTGCCTTGGCATCACAGCTCACAGTAACCTCAAATTCTTGGGCTTAAGTGATTCTCTTGCCTCAGCCTCCCAAGTAGCTGAGACTACAGGTGTCCACCCCAACACCTGACTTTTTTTTTGTTGTAGTTGTCATTGTTGTTTAGCTGGCCCAGGCCAGGTTCGAACCTGCCAGCTTTGGTGTATATGGCTGGCACCTTAACCACTGTGCTACAGGTGCTAAACCCCTTGAATCTTGTCTTTATCGTAACTGTACTGGGCTGAGATGAATAAGTAATAGCCCCCAGTCCTAAGAAGCCAGTGTAAAAATGTAAATATGATATATTATGATTACTAGAATAGAAATTCTAACAATGAAAGCCTCCCTTGGGCAGCACTTGTGGCTCAGTGAGTAGGGTGCCAGCCCCATATGATGAGGGTGGCGTGTTCCAACCTGGCCCTGGCCAAACTGCAACAAAAATATAGCTGGGCATTATGGCAGGCACCTGTAGTCCCAGTTACTTGAGAGGCCAAGGCAAGAGAATTGCTCAAGCCCATGAACTGTGATGCCACGGTACTCTACTGAGGGTGATAAAGTGACACTCTCTCTAAAAAAAAGAAAAGAAAGAAAGAAAAAGTCTCCCACAAAAAGAAGGGATTTCAAAGTAATGTCGTGAACTTCCTCATCCTAGGAGTTTTAAACAGATCCTGGATTACCACCTGGTCATCAGGGGGGAGACTGGATTCTTGCATCAGATAGGGATATCAACTGTACGATTTGAAACTATTCTATCCCTGGTGTGCCAAGACCATATTAGTTGAGAGCAGAGGAGGAGGACCAAAAAAAAGAAAGACTGCATTAGTTTATTTAACAGCTACAACGTTGTGGTAGTTCTGCACTTAAGGCAGAAGTAATGTGGCAGATGTACCTAGTTGCCACCCCAAAATCCATTCTGTCCTTCCATGTAAGAGAAATCCAGTTGTGTTTCAGTTATGCCCCGCTTAAAATACACAGCTTGCAAGTAGTGTATTTGCACGATTCTGGCCAGGTGGGGCCTCTGGGAAAGCTTGTTAAAAGGGGCCCAGTCATCTGGTAAGTGTGGCAGCTTTTGTCTTTTTCCTTTTGTCCTTTTTGTCATTTTATCTTCTAGGAATATGGCTGTGATGCTTGCAAGTGGGAATAGACATTTTATGACAAAAACCACTTGCTGAAGATGGCAGGACCAAAAAAGATAAGAAACTTGTGGTTTACACTTGTTAGTTTACTAAATTGCTCACGAACTTTGTGGCCACCTTGTATAACACAGTGAAAAACACTGTAAGACCTGAATTCAAATTCTTTTTCTATCACTTATTGTCTATAAGACATTAAGCAAGTTACACGGATATCACTGAATTTCAATGTGTACATCTATAAAAGCTACTAGTTATATATATTTTTGAAGTTATTGGATTGATGAAATGAGAAAACATGAGTGAAATGGTCTAGCACAGTGCCTGCTACACAGGAGGACCTCAATTTCCTTAATTTTTGTAGTTGGATATCTCCCTACATGAGCCCCTTGAGACTATTAAAACAGATGCTGATTTTTTTTCTTTCTTTTTTTTTTTTTTGTTGTTGTTGGGGATTCATTGAGGGTACAATAAGCCAGGTTACACTGATTGTATTTGTTAGGTAAAGTCCCTCTTGCAATCATGTCTTGCCCCTAGAAGGTGTGGCACACACCAAGGCCCCAGCCCGTCTCTCCTTCCCTCTTTCTGCTATTACTTCCCTCCCCTCATAACCATAATTGTCATTAATTGTCCTCATAGGAAAATTGAGTACATAGGATTCATGCTTCTCCATTCTTGTGATGGTTTACTAAGAATAATGTCTTCCACTTCCATCCAGGTTAATACAAAGAATGTAAAGTCTCCATTTTTTAAAATAGCTGAATAGTATTCCATGGTATATATATACCACAGCTTGGTAATTCAGTCCTGGGTTGGTGGGCCTTTAGGCAGTTTCAACATTTTGGCGATTGTAAAGTGAGCTGCAATAAACAGTCTAGTACACGTGTCCTTATGATAAAAAGATTTTTTTCCTTCTTTGTAGATGCCCAGTAATGGGACTGTAGGATCAAATGGGAAGTCTAGC
>CAUYPK010165511.1:0-34805 GCA_963574355.1 Loris lydekkerianus | reverse complement strand
GAGTGACCCTGTGTAGTTCCTCTGGGGTTGCTCTAGCTAGGGAGTTCTGGTTGTGGAAGCAGCTCTGGTGTGTGACACACCCGAATCCAGCAACAAGGCTGGGGGTTGTGCACATGGTTCTGGGAGTGCCTCGCACCCAGTGACTTTGGCACAGAGAACCCAAGGCTTCAGCAGTCTCTGGCCAAGTGAAGGGCTCTGTGCAGAGGCAGGGAGGGCTCTAGAGGGCATGCAGCTACCAGAGTCCCTGGCCAGATGAACGGGCTGGTGGGGAGGCTGGGAGGACACAGAAGGGAGGATGCAGAGTTGCATGGCTCCCGCAGTTCCTTGTCAGGGAGTGTGGAGGCCCATTGTGTGCGGGTCACTGGTCAGGGGTTGCTACACAGCTCTTATGGAGGTCTGGGCGGCACCAAGCCCAGAAGTTTGAGGTTGCTATGAGTTGTGATGTCAGGGCACTCTACCCTGGGCAACAGCCCAAGGCTCTAGTGTGCCAAAACCGTCTCACTCTGCCCCTAAGGATTAATGCTGTAAGGCAGTTCAGTCCCCACCTGAGGCTGCTCAGTCACTAGGTTACTTTGTTCCACCCGATACTTGCTCTTGGATCCTGAGGGCGGAGCTTTCATGGGCAGTTCTTTCACAATGGCTTCCTGAACCCACCTCAGTGGCTCAGTCTGGGGCCCTAGACAATGCCCAAAGTTCTTCACACTCCTGCTCAAGCTCTCCACAAGGCAGCTCAATGGAGCGCCAAGTCCAAGAACACCAAAACAGTTCACAGGTAAGGCCTTTTTGGTTTTCAGTCTCACTGCTGGTTGTAATCACAATTGCCAGCGTGATTAGGTTGATCGAATGCACGCAACCACTTGCCAGTTTTCCACTGTTTTTGTCCTCCTCCTGGGGTCCAGAAGTCCCTTGCTGGCTCACTGTATCCTCAAAGGGATGATCATAGGCAGATCCCACTGACCAGAGATGCCTGGAGTCTTGTCTCCCCAGACTCGCCATGCCCAGTTGCAGGGAAGCTGTTACTTGGCCACCATCTTTCTGAAAGTATGTCAATTTTATTTAATTTTTGTAAAGCTGTGGATATAACTGTTTTTCTCAATTATTTTTCAATTTTCCATTTAATTTACTCCTGCTCTGAAATTTATTTCTTTATTTATTCTGATTTTTTCAAATTTAATTTGCTATTCAAGTTTTTACAAGAAGCTAAGGAAGCTGATGCCCTTTCGTGGTTTCTAACATAGTTATTTATTGTTGTAAACCTATCTCTGAATACTGTTTTAACAACATCAAATACATGTGATATATTGTGGTATTATTTTCATTCAATCTAAATAATGTTTAATTTTCCTTTTATTCTTCTTTAGATTTTATAAAAATTATTTAATTACCAAACACACAGGCATTTCTCAAATATTTATTTCTTGGATTATATAAAAGAGCATTTTTTAATTACCAAATACAAGGGCATTTCTCCAAGATTTATTTCTTGTTATTAATCCACGGTAATCAAAAATACTTTGCAAGTCTTGAATCTTTTAAAGTCAGAACTTTATGTCTTAAGTATTGATAAATGTTTATAAGCAATTTGTTAGTAATTCATATTTTGTTGTTATTGGGTGACATTATCAGGTTAATTTGGTTATTCAGTTAATTTGTTTGTTAAGTTAATATGGCTTCTAATGCTCTCATTCTCTATAATGTTCTCTATCTATATAGATAGATATATTTATTTATTTTTTAAATCTATTTGTGCTATTATTAAAAGAGTGATATTAAAATTTCAACATGTTTAATGAATTTGTTCATTCCTTTCTGTCATTCTATCCATTTGTGTGTAGCTTATGTCATGTATTTTTAAACTCTTACTAGACTAGTAAATGTTTAGGATTCTTAATGTCCTCTTGATGAACTGACTCTGTTATCATTATGAAATGAACTTATTCGTGTCAATAGTCTTTTACTTACAATATTTCTTTAACATGCTATATTATTTCTGAACTTACTCATACACTTCTATTTATATTTGAAGTTTATTTATAACAGGCAGCATAAATTTAAGTGTTTGTGCAGTCCAACAAGGTCTGGTTTGGAACTTTATATTTAGATCATTTACCTTTAATCTGATGATTGATTTGACTGTGTGTGTAACTAACAGCTTACTGTGGATGTTTTATTTGTCTTATCTGTTTTCATTCCATTTTTCCTTTTCTTTCTGGTTTCCTTTGTGTGAATTTTCTTTTGCATCAATTTGTTGTCTAACTCATGTTTACTAAAATTGTGTGTCTATTATATTTTGGTTGGCTTAGCGTCAATATTTTACAACTTTAACATATCACAATCTACCTTCAAGTGATAAATCATTTGAAGTATAAGAACATTAAAACAGTTCAATTTTTCCATTTTTAATTTTTTTCTATCATTATTCACTTTACTTTTACATGTTATAAAACCAAATTCTGGGGGCATCACCTGTGGCTCAAGGAGTAGGGCACCGGCCTCATATATGGGGGGTGGTGGGTTTGAGCCCGGCTCTGGCCCCAGCCTAAAAACTACGAATAAATAAATAAAACCAAATTCCATCGTTATTATTTTTCTTTATATTTATTATTCTTTTAATAATATCTATGTGAAAAGAAATAATATTGTATACATCTGTCCACAGTTGCTGTGACCTTCATTCTCTGTGTAGATCCATATTTCCCTGTGGCATCGTATTCGTTCTTATTAAAGAATTTTGTTAAATGTTTCATTGAATTTGGGTAGACTAATGGCAAATGCTTTCAGTTTTTGTTTGTCTAAAATACTATTTTACTACCTTTTAGAAAACATATTTGTGGTTGGTATGAAATTCTAGGTTGACAGCATGTTTTTTAGTACCTTAGGCATGTTTATCTATAGTCATCCCACTTGCATTTTTTTTACTCAGCTGTTATCCTTGTCTTTGTTCTTTGGTTCATAACTTGAAAAGTGGGTCTTTTATTCCTGGCTAATTGTACAACTCCCTTTTTAATCACTGGTATTGAACAGTTTAATCAAGATATGTAATGTAATGTCTGGTGTAATGTTTTCTGTTTCATTATATTTTGAGAACTTTGGTCAAAATATTTTTTGAAATATTCAAAAAATTCTCTAAATATTTTTTTCTGTCCATAAGTTTCTTTTCTTTAAGGTGCTTCATTTATTCGTTTGTTTAAGTTCTTCCATTATTCACTGATAGGTCATTATTTTTTAATTAATTTTAAAATCTGTTTTATTGTAGATAATTCCTAAAATATGACTTCAAGTTAAAGAATGCTTTTTTCTTCAATGTCAAATCTGACTCAATCCCACCCAGTGTATCTTTTCCATCAGTTCATTTTCCATTGTTCACTTAAAGATTTTACTTCTGGAAGCTTGAACTCTTTTCTATCCTGTTTATCTCTATTTCAATATTATTTTTAATAGAATGCAGTATAAGAACAGTATTAATATCCTTGCCTGGTATCTCAAAAATAGGTACCAGTTCCAGTCATGTTTCTCTTATGGAGCATATTTTTCTGCTTTTTTCTACACTTAGTCAATTTTTTATCAGGTGTCAGACATTGTGAATTTTATCTGTTGTGTAATAGGAATTTTGTTTCCAAAAACAAATATTCTTGAGTGTGGTTTGGGACAGAATTAAGTTAGTTAGAAAGAATTTGTTTATTGTATCTGTTGCTTTTAGCTTTGCAAGGTGGGAATGAAGCAGGGCTCACTCTGTAGCTAAATATTCCCCAATAAATTTTGTGTACTCTACGCAAATCTCATGAAACTTGTTTCCAGCCTGGCTGGGAAGAGGCATCATTATCCATCCTACAGCAAGGCTATGTACAGTTACTTTTAATCCTTTGGGTTAAATCCTTTGGGTTTAATTCTTTTTCCCATTTGTATGTAGTTTTTCATACAAATGCACTAATCAGTAATGAGCTGAGTACTCAAGGGGACCATCTGCAGATTTCCAGAATTTTCTTTCATTGTATGTCCTGATATTCCCATCTTGTCATTTTCTTCTGCAAAAATACACAGTTTAACATTCTTTTTTCTGGGAGCTCACTGATTGTTTCCCGTGCCTACCTCCCTGTACAGCAGCTTAGCAAATTTCTCAAAGCTATAACCTGGGGAAATTGTGCTCTCCTCCTCTATTTCTCATCTTTAGGGTCATTATTCTTCATTGCCTGATAGCCAGAGTCTTTCAAAAGCTTGTTCCATGTATTTTGGTTGTGTTTAGGTTATTTCATGTAGAAGAGTGAAATTGTTCTCTGTTACTTCCTGTATTTCTCTGGAAGTACAAATCTCAGCATTTCTTCATGCAGATAATGATAACTTCTTTTAAAATTTATATGAAAATTCAAAGGACTAAAGTAATAAAAACTTTCAGAAAAGAAAATATTAAGAGTGATTATACTATACTTTTTCAAGATTTACTTGAAGATTACATGAGTAAAGACCATTGATTCATAAGAAAAGACAAAGAGTTAAACAGACTAGATTATACAAATGTAAACCCACAGATATATGGTATGGTCACTTTTTTAAAACAAAGATAACAATGTAATTTAATCAGGAAAGACTGTGCTTTCAACAAATAGTGCTAGAACATATAATAAAATTAACATTATTCTTATTCTTTATCTCTCACCAAACAAAAACACAAAAATCATCTCCAAAAAATTATAGAATAAAACAAAGAAGATGAAAATCATAAAATTTCTAGGGAAAATAAAACATAGAACTAACACTTAGAAAGTAGAGACAAGCAAAGAGACTCTTTTGGGGGGTTAGGACTCAAAAAGAATAAATCATTGGATAAAGAAATTGACATATTGAATTTATGGAAAGTATCTAATTCTTCCAAGACATTGTTAAGAAAATAAAAGATATCAATAGACTAGGGTAAAGTATTCATATCTGTCAAAGTAGTTGCATCAGAAATATATATAATATTCTTTTTATCAATCATCACAGAAATTCAATTAAAATCACAATGATATACACCTTTCTATCTACTAGACTCTTAAATTGGCAACGGTGGTGTTTGGGGAGGATCTGGAATAACTGTATGTTATAGACGTAAGGTTTGTGTTCCCCTCAGATTTATTTGTTGACATCTAGTCCCCAGTGTGATAATATTTGGAGATGACGCCTTTGGGAGGTAATTACATCATGAGGTAGAGTCCTTGTAAGTGAAATCAGTGCCCTTATAGCAAGAGGCCTCTCGAGAACAAGCTTACAGTCTTTACTCCAGGTGAGGATACGATGAAAGATCAGAAATCTGCATCTTAGAAGAGGGCTCTGCACAGACCTGAAACATGCTGGCACTGCAGTCTCAAACTTCCAGACTTCAGAACAAAGATAAATAAACTTCTGTTGTTTATAAGCTACCCAGCCTCTGACAAGTTGCTGTGGCAGCCCAAACAGACTAAGACATTGGAACACATAAATTTTCCAGTTGGGAATATAAAATTATATGATCAATTTAGAAAACTATTTGGCAATTTCTAATCACTCAGACAAGCAACTTAATTTCACCCCTATTTTGTTTAGCCAAGAGAAATGAAAACATATGTTCACAGAAGACTTGTACAAAAATGTTAATAGCAGCTCTATTCATAACATAAAAAAAAAAAACTAGAGAAACAAGTGTTATAACATTAATGCTAACCAAATTGTAATACATTGGAAATTATACGATGTACAAATTTGTACATTGGAATATTATCCCATAATACAAGTAATTCATTCATGAAAGATAAAAGAGATTAATATCAAGAATACTATATTAAGTGAAAGAAGCAAAACCAAAAAAAGTATATACATATATGAAGTTTCTAAGCTATTATAACAAAAATTAGTAGGTTTTTATGATGAAAAATTATAAGTGAGTATGAATGAACTTTCGGGGGATGTTAACGTTCAATATCCTATTTGAGCGATAGTTATGTGAGAGCTTATATTTGTTAAAAATTTCTCAAACTATACACTTAAAATTTGAATACATCCTTATATCCAAATTATACAACAGTATAAAGACATTTAAGCATAAAGTTTTTGTTAAAAATTAAGAACTTCTTTAGTGAGCACTGCTGCTAATATTTATTAATTATAGAATGTAATCAATATTCATTTTATAATAAACTGATCAACTAATGTAGAATTTTTAAAAACTGGAAACAGTATAATTAAAATTCTTATCTGTTATATATTATAGGTAAATATCAATAGCAGGACATTCAAATTATCTATGAGATAAAACAAAATTAAAGTTAGTTAAACTTAGTGACGTCTCTTTTACAAGTTTCATGTGCCTATGACCCTGATATCATAAAATATCAGTTAGATACTAATGTTGGAAAAGAATAAGTGAATAAATTAGTTTGTTGCAAGTTTAAATTTGTTTCTGTAGCAAATACAATGATTTTAACATTGTAAAGGGGAACCTAGACTGTTTCTTCTTCTTTAAAATTAAACTATGTCATTCTAAAAGTTTTTGATATATAAGGCATATTTCATTGTTTATTGAGACCAAAAGCTTCAATTCAATTTAGTATAACAAACCATTAATTTATCTCCTGCTATGACGTGTGAATCACTGTTATTTGGTGGCTAGTGTAATGACACTTGTTCTTAGCTTATTAAAAATCATTTTGTACCAATTAAATGTACTCATCAAAACCACTGTAAATTTGACAAGATACTATTTCAATTCTAAAGTATATAGAATGTTTATGTTACATTCCTTGTAGTAGAAAACCTAAAAGAGAGTTAATAAATATTAATTGTAATTTTTTTTATTTTTGTTCACAACTTTTGGTACTATATGGTGCTTTACCTTCCTACTGCTTAATTTTTTGTACTTTAGGGATCTCACACCTGTCATCAAGACTCTAAATCTACTGATATATGTATGAATTATTAGCAAAGTGCTCTCTTTTTAAGTGTGACTACATTTTAAATTGAAGGAAAGATTCTTTTATTGCATAGTTAAGCCTATCTACATACATTTTACTTACCTTTATTGCACTAATATCCACTCAGAATCTAAATATTAATAATAAATTGTTCATGAAAAAAAAATGAGTTAATGACTAAGGACATCCTTCATGAAAGTAGAACATAAGGCTCTACAAATCTGCCAGATCATATGACTGAGGTAATTAATAAAGGACATATGTAGCCATTATAAAGAATTTATAGATTTCAGAGAGCCAATGATATATTGTAACAGTATGTGTTTGGTTTTTAATAAGGATACAATATTTGGTGTCTGTTGAAAATATCACTAAGGTCTACCATTTGCATTGAGCAAAAAGTAGCTATTTGTTTTCAATGTTAGCTAGAATTTTTCATTTCAAAAATTTGATTAAATCTTTTGATTATATTTATAATTTGCTTGTAGTGCTTTCAAAGTATAACACAGATAATATTCAAGATGGTCCACATGCACACTGAATTCCATAGTTTAAGGCTCACACACTATGAAGAATTCTCAAATAACTATAAGTGGACCTACCATTTGATACAGCAATCTTACTACTGGCTATTTACCCGAAGGAAAAAGAGTCATTTTATCAAAAAGACACCTGAACTTGAATGTTTATTGTAGCACAATTCACAATTGCAAAGATGTAGTATCAACCTAAGTGCCTAAGAATTCATGAGTAGGTTAATAAAATGTGATGTATGTACAGCATGGAGTACTATTCAGTCATAAAGAGATAAATTAAGACCTTTGCAGCAATCTGGATGGAACTGGAATCATTCTTCTAAATGAAGTATCTTAAAAATGGAAAAACAAATACCACATGTACTCACTATTAAATGAGAACTAACTGATGAGCACACAGGCACACAGAGGGAAGTAAAGCTCAATGGAAAGCAGCTTGGAGAGAGGGGGTATAGGGAAGGATATAAACCAACTAATGGGTACTATGAACACTATTTGGGTGACGGACAGACCAATAGGCAAGACTCAAGCATTGCAAAAATGAACCATTTAACCTAAAACACTCATACGCCCATATTTTGAAATAAAAAAACTTACAAATAATAACATTAAAATAGTCACAAAATTTTGTCTAACAAATATATTTAAATTTATAAAAAATAAATATCCTTGGTACATAACAAACTTTATCCTCACAATGTGCTCACCTACATTCTTAGCAATAAGGACAAGCAGGAGCTCCAAGTACTGAACAAGCCAATGGAGTCTGAACTGAGTATAAGAGTAGGACAACAAAATCTCATGAGCTTTATGGGTTTCAAACAGCAGAGCTTACTCTGTTTAGATTATCATGCAGTGACAGAATCAAGAATCAAAAAGGAGTCCATTCAGAGCATCAAACAAAACAAAAATGAGGCAGAGAAATAGAATTCCTTCAATTACAAAGCAAATGTACCTAGGTTCTCAGATTTATTGCATTGGTCTATGCCTCTGGTTTTATGCCAATAACATGCTGTTTCTGTTATTATATCCTTGTAGTATAGTTTGAAGTGTAGTAATGTGATGCCTGCAGATTGGTTCTTTCTACTCAAGATTGCTTTGGGCTATTTGGGCTTTTTTTTGTTTCTAGATCTGTGAAATATGATGTTGGTATTTTGATGGGTATTGCATTGAATCTTTAAATTTCTCTGAGTACTATGAATGTTTTAACAGTGTTGATTCTATCAATCCATAACCATAATATATTTTTCCCCTTGTTTGTATCATCTATCATTTCTTTCATTAGTGTTTCATAATTCTGTTTGTAGAGATGTTTCAACTCCTTGGTCAAGTATATTCCTAGGTATTTTATTTACTTTGTAGCTATTGTTAATAATGTTGAGTCTCTGATTTGACTCTCAGTTTGACTGTTATTTGTGTATAGAAATGCTACTGATTTGTGTATGTTGATTTTGTAACCTGATCTTTGACTAAGGAAACAAAAAGAAGCCTTATTCAGAAAAAGAAGTCCTATTTGACACATGGAACTGGGAAAATTAGTTAGCCACCACTCACAAAAATTAATTCAAGATGAACAAAAGGCTTAAATGTAAGGCATGAGAGCATAAGAATTCTAAAAGAAAATGTTGAAAAAACTTTTTTAGATATTATCCTAGGCAAGGAATTACAACTAAGAGTCCAAAGGCAATTACAGCAGCAAAAAAAAAAAAAAAAAAAAAAAAAAAGTAAATAAATTGGATTAAATTAAAAATCTTCTGCACAGCTAAGGAAACAATTAACAGAACAAATTGATAATCTGTAGGAAAATATATACAACCTATACATCTGTAAAAGGTCTAATATTCAGAATCCATAAAGAACTCAAGCAAATCAGCAAGAAAAATCAAACAACCCCATAAAAAAAGTAGGCAAAAACCATGAACAGAAGTTTTTCAAAAGAAGATAGAAAAATGGCCAATTAATATATGAAAAATTGGTCAGCTAATCATCTTGGAAATACAAATTAAAACCACAATAAAATGTTACCTTACCCCTGGTAGATTGGCTTTTATAAAAAGTTCAAAAACAATAGATGCTGGCATGGATGCAGAGAGAAAGGAAGTCTTATACACTGTTGATAGGACTGCAAATTAGTACAATCTCTATGGAAAGGGGTATAGAAATTCTTCAAAGAACTAAAAGTAGACTTACTATTCAATGCAGCAGTCCCACTACTGAGTATTTATCCAAAGGAAAATAAGTCATTTCATCAAAAAGACACCTTCACTTCAATGTTTATTGAGGTGCAATTCACAATTGCAATGATATGGAATCAACTCAAGTGCCCATTAATTCTTGAGTAAATGTGGTTTATGCATAAATGGAGTACTACTCAACCATATAAAAGGATGAACTAATACCTTCTGCAAGAATTAGAATAGGAGTGGAGACTATTATCCTAAGTGAAGCATCTAAAGAATGGAAAAACAAACACCACATGTACTTTCTGTCAAATTACAGCTAACCAATGAGCACACATGTGCACAGTAAATCTCCGTGGAAATCAAACAAGGGGAATGGCAAGGAGATGGGCAAAAGCCACCTACCTAACAGTTACAAGGAACACTATTTGGGTGATAGGCACACTTAACAACCATGACTCAAGCATTGCAAAAGCAATCCATGTAACCAAAAACATTTGTATCCCATAATATTTTGAAGTAAAAAATGTTAAAAGTAAAATAAGCATACTATATTCTTTCAGAAATATTTATTGTAAGCTTACCTTAATATTGGATATTCTAGTAAGAATCAGGGACTCAAAAGTGAATAATGTAGACAAATCTGCATTATCTTATGGGACTTAAACTCTTTCGTGACTTAGGAATTTGAAAAGTTTGAGAGAAACAGAGAGTTTCCATTCAGAGAGAAAAACATGTGACAAGCCCCAAATTAAATAGCATATTTGAGGAATGCAAACAAATATACAAAAGTTGAAGTAAAATAATTCAGAAAGAGCAGTCAAAACATGAGAATGGACTTGTATAATGATCACTCATGATCACACCTAATTTAGATCATATGTTATACAATGTCATGACATGGCAAAAAGATTAATAAATTTCATATGGTCTGGGGTTTTCATGTCTGGATCCTATAAACTTTTAAATCATGACATAAAGTACTATGATGATGCTGTTGCATGCTAGAACAAAATCAAATGGATATCACAGCTATCATTTAATAATAAAAACAAATGAATAATGACAAATATCACCTACAGGAAACAATTCTGTGTATTTAAAGAGTTTTACATTATTTATTACTCTTGACAATACACATTTAATACCTTTATCTTTCAATAACTGTTTAATCAGATGTTATTTTGTACAAAAAAAAAAAAAAATAAGAAAAAGGGGAAGAAAGAGGAAAAAAAGAGGGAAAGAGGTAGAGAGAAGAAAGTAGGAAATTTTTCATGATTCTGCATTTGTTCCAATCTTAAAATGATCCTTGATCCTTACACCTTTTATCCTAGAACACCAGGAACAGTTTTAGAACTACTCTAAAGATATAATTTGAACTTCAAAATTCCATGACAAAATTTTTTATGCCTAATTTTTTTCAGTTTTTCATCTCTGAATAACCAATTACCTGGTAGTTAAAGTCCCCCTTTGTTACCTCACAGCGTCTTATTGCACAATTTCAACTAGCTGAAATTTAGGTCAGTTTTTAACAGTCATGTCAGTAGCTTATGCAAATAATCAACAACCAGTGTTTGAATTTTATCAACAGTATAAGCAATAAATATGAGCTTGTTAGCATAGAAATCATGTTTATTCTCTTAAAATCTCCACAATTCCTACATTAGAGTTGAATTCCATAGACTCTCTTTAAATATTAATACTTGTTGACTTATGCATTTATAGGTAGATTATAAAATTGGCTCTCAATTTTATCCCTCCTGGCATCTTCTTCCTTTGCTCGATAACTTTTAAGTACCCTAGTATAATGATTTTAGGCCTCACTATATGAACATCTTTAGACAATGGAAATTAACATACAAGAGGCTTGAAAATGCTTACACATTTCATTTTTTATCTCTTTTTGCTCTTGTGAGTTTGCCCCAGTTTTGTAACTATGACAGGAATAGCCAAAGTATGTCCTGGTTTATGACCAAAGACTAAATTAAGGAGTAGAACTAACTATTAGATTCACCCTATATTACCCGATAGCCAGATAACCTCGAGAATTTTGATCAAACCCAAGCTTAATCAGCTGAAGCATCTCACCAACCCCCAGGTTAATCTGGATGTGTAAGCAATCAATACTTTTTTTTTCTCCTCTTAAAAATTTGCTTTGATTTCAGAGTACTACTAGGTTACACATGTTTTGATTACATAATTTGGTTTTGCACTTAATTTTTTCCAGTATGATGAATTGTTTCTTCTTTTTTTTTTTAATTAAATCATAGCCATGTACATTAATGTAATCATGGGGTACGATGTGCTGGTTTTATATATAATTTGAAATATTTTCATCAAACTGGTTAACATAGCCTTCATGGCATTTTCTTAGTTATTGTGTTCAGACATACTAAATGCAAAACCTAAATGTCTGAATCAATACTTATTGTTCTTGTTCTATGAAATGAAGTTTTGTAGTGGTTTGTCACTCAGCATCATGGTGGCAATTGATCACTCATACAAATGTGAAGCTATTCAGGTACTTTTTTCTTCTTTTTTTATGCATAGAAAAAAAGCAAAAGACTTTTTAATAGAAAAGATATAAACCCTTCTATAATTTGAGAGGCCTGTTTGCATTTTAAATATCAATCTAGCTTGATATCTATATAATAATCTTTAGGTTATTTCCTGAAGTGTCAACAATACAGTGTTGAAAATGGTAAGGAATTGTCAAATATTTCAAAGAAGGACTGGCTGAAGACAGAGGAAGGGTAAGCCAGTAAAGGAAAACACTTGAAGAAAGCTAGGAGGTATGTAGTTTCCAAAAAAAGAAAATCAGACTTACGTAAAAAGATTGTGTGTGTGTTGTATCCATTGCTCCAGCAAGTATAGGGGTAAATCTACATACATGTGATTCACAGGGAGATAGATATAAGGAAGCACTCCATGTTTTGAGCACTCTAACGATAAAATGTATACAGAAATTTAGTATATTACATGCATGCAAAAGTCAAAAATGACTTCAGTAAGCTAACCCTGATTTTGTTTCTTTTAAGAAAACCAATGAGGCCTTGCTGAGTCAGAAAGGAATAGCAAAGAGAGGGAAGGAGGGAGGGGAGTGGGGCTTTGGTGTGTGCCACACCTTTTGGGCGCAAGACACGATTGTAAGAGGGACTTTACCTAAAAAATGCAATCAGTGTAACCTGGTTTATTGTACTCTCAATGAATCCCCAACAATAAAAAAATAAAGAAATAAAAAAAAAAAAGAAAACCAATGAGGCGAAATTTTTAGAAAACAAAAAGATGAAAAGGAAGTCAGATATTATGCTCAAAATGCTATTATGAAATTTTGAATTATTACCACAGCTATAGATGGCCAGGGAAATTCATAAGGTTTTTCCTCAAATCAAATATCTAATTCAAAGGGGAGATTGCTGTTATTTTCTTTAAATTTTTCTCCCCTCAAGCATAAATGACTGGAAATGATGCCTCCAATTCCAGCTCCATTGTCTCTTTCATGATAGATTCAAAGCTAATTAACAGCAACAATAAATATTTAGGTAGCACAGTTTTTGAATAAATACTTTTCAGAAATATGCAATATTTGCAAATTTCCATTTGTTAGGAATATGGATTTTTCATATACATAATAGAAAACATGTTTTTCTGAGAAAAGTGCATTGACGTGATGAAGTTATTTACTGGATAATAAGAGTTAACAGTAATATCTTTTTTTTTTTTTTGAAGAGGATAAAAAGGTATGGCTGTTCAGAGACTACAAAGCTATAAAAGAGAATTTTGCCAGACGGATCCTAGAACACTGACTAATCCGTAAAAAAAATCAGAAAAATGATTCTAATTAAGTGACCAATATTCTAAAATTTATAATTAGATAGGAAGAATAGGTCTGTTGTTCTATCACACAGCAAGCTGATAATAGCTAATAACTCTAATAACTATGTATTGAATATTTCAAGATAGCTAGAAGAGATGATTCTGAATATTACCACCACAAAGAAATGATGTTTAAAGTGATGGATATACTAGTTACCTGCATTAATCATATACATGTTCAATGTATACATGAATTGAAATATCATTATACTGTACCCAAGAAATGCATAATTATGTCAACCATAAATAAAACAGAAAAATTAAAAATAAAATGGGTTAGAGCAAATTCATAAGCATTATATTTTAGTTATTAATTGATACTAGAGGGATATGTACTTTTTTATCTATTTACTAAAAAAAATTTATGATTTTGAATATATCCTCAATTTCCAAATGACAATAATTATGAGAGAGTCATATGTTGTTTTCTATATAAGCAGGACTAAGTCATGAAGATCTAGTTGTAATAAAAGGTACAGTTGTAAAGAAATAAAGATGTATTTATTTGCACAGGTGATTGTGGAGGAAACTGATTAATACTGGGATCTGACAGTAAGGAGAGAAGATAAATCTCTACCTAAACTATTGTTGGGAGCTTTAATTCTTAGAAAACAAACATTCCATTCCAAATGCTTTTAGTAGTGGCAAAACTGAGGTTTTGAAAGTTTCTACTTGATTGTATTCAAATATGTCGATTATTAAGAAGGATTTTCAACTTACCTCTTATAAACATTTTAAATTTTATAAATATTCAGTGGTATATAAATTGTCTCTATTTTAAAAAAATATTTTCTGGACCTCAAAAAATATAGGAAATAGCCTTGCATATCTATTTTGAATTCTAGCCTGAAATCAGACCACTGCATGCAACGTTAAGAACAGAAAGTCTTGTTGATGTCCTTGAATACCTACCTGAGGAGTGAACTGTCCCTTGGAATGTTAAAAGGGTATAGGAGGTATTGAAGGCAAGCCAGTGGCACAAATGAATCTGAAAATTACATTAAACAAAAACAGTTGAGCATCACTGAGAGTGCAAGAAGACAATGGGTATCTTGACAAGAACCACTGTGGAGAGGTGCTCATGATTAAACTCCATGGTAGGTTAATTGTTTCTCAAAGGATACCACCACAGAATGAGTGTGGACACACTCCTTCATGAAATTCATAATACTATAAAAACCACAGGCATTGCAGGTTCTACAAAAACAACAAAATAGATAAGAAGAGAAAAGTCTGAATTGGACTAAGCTTAACTCTAAAATGCACTATATTCTCAGAGAATGTCCTTCGAGTGGTGGATTTTCTGGGAAGAGTTTAAAAAGTTTCCTGCTATCAAGCAAAATGGAAGCCCAAGACAAAGATTAAGCTTGGGTTTTAGAAAAAAAGTAGAGTGATATATTTTGCATTACTGAATTCTGGGGTATAAAATTATTAAAATTATTTTAATGGTGATTTTTTTATTTAATACTCTGGGAAATTATAGAACCATTTTTAGGAAAAATACATATTTAGTGTGATGTGATATACATTTAGCATATTGGCCAGTGATTTGAAATAGAATGCCTTCAGTGATACAAATTCAATTGCTTTCTATTTCTTGATTCCTATAACATTCTGCATAGAAGATCATACTAACTCTTTTCTTTCAATTTACTATCCTGTTATTTTTAGTGTATCATCTTTTCTACTTGCAGGAAGAAGAGAACGAAATAAGTATAAAATTAAACTTCAAAGGAAATAAATTTTAATAAAATGGAAGCTCCAATCACAGGTGAATGAAAGGGGTTAAAGAAATCGAAGCACTTTAATCATAGGATAAAATGTTGTATGTTTCGCTACAAATATAAGACCTGAATCAAAACATTTTAAAGCAATAATGTGATTTATTCTTTCAGAATTCAATAAGTACTTAATTACTAAAGTAGGACAGCTCAAAGAATGGGACAATTATATCATCAAGAATGCCAGTTAGTTCTTTCAGCCTGTCACCCTCAGGTTAGGGTTTAGTTCATCACAGAAATAGAAGATGGCCATTTCAGTCTAGAAAATTATCTAACAAAAATCATTACATTCTATGGACAAAAATAAAACTATTATCTCCCTCTCCTCACACCCTTCGTCTGTCTCACTCTCTTTCTCCCCTTCAACCTGGCCCAGAGTCTTTCATTAGATGGTCACTTGCTTCTACCTCAACAAACAAGAGAATGCAATGGAACTTCCTCCCACTCACAATCCCAAAATTAGTTGAAAATGGTGAGGATGAAGCAGTATGAGGGTGGTCAATTGTTGTAAGGTAGGCAACTAAAATGTTCCTTTCTTTGCTCTTGAGAAGAATAATGACTACTCTAAGTACATCTTTCATTCTCTTTGTAAAATGTAGCAAAATCAACTATAGGACAATGGAGTGCCCAGCAGTTTTCAACTACTACTCTTCTAACAAACTAACAGAATTAGATTTATAAGAAAAACTTGGCAATTAGCAGTCATATAAAAAAACAGAGAGTAGCACATTTGTATAAACTTGTTAAGATCCTTTCTAAAATGGATGATGAGAACTCATTAAATCATAACCAAAAAACAAAACAAAGCTCATGAAATGACTCATTTAATGAGTCATTTCATTTATGTCCCTATTATATTACCGAAAAGAATATATTTTTTCATTACATTTTTTATTTTTTTTTTTTTAGTTTAAGGCAAAGAAATTCAAGTTCTTTGTTTCATAAAGTATTTAGAGAAGACAGCTTCGGAGGACAAGCGCTAATGAATAGTTGCTATGTTGAATATATCTTAGCTGTGACTGGATTCTAAAATGACATCTCCAAGATTTTGATTTGTTATATCACATGTCAAGACAAAGTGATGGGAGAAAAATGAGAACTGAGTTATCCAAATAAAAGATCAGTTATCATTCTAATAAGATTTCATCATCTGAGAAAACATTTCATAAGGCCAACAAAACCCCAAACAACAACAAAAAAAAAACCCCAAACCTAGAAAACTCTGCTGCACCATGGAAATAAGAAACTGCATATTTCACTTTAAAAAAATCCTATGGAGGGGGAAGATGGCCAATTAGAGACATCACGGTCCAGGCCATCTTGAAGGGAAGATACGATTTCAGATAAAAGAGAAGAGATTCAGTTCAGGTATAGATCTTAGAGAGAGGTGCTAGAGTCTGTGAGGATTTCACAGAGGAAAACTGAAATGCAGAGAAGCAAAAAGATAAAGGAAAAAAGATGTTGGCAAGAATCAAACTTAGAGAGGCTTGGGGCCAAGTGAAAGGCTTATTCCCTTCCATGAGCCTTCAGTGACTAGCAGGCTACCAAGTTTATTGAAGGTTTTCCCAACCCAGAAGCCCAAGCCCTGCAGAAAAGACAAAATAGTGGAGAGAACTTGAATGATTCTGAAGCTGGAAAATTCCATATGGGGCTCTCCTCAAAGGACAGTGCCTTGAGAGTACAGAAAGCTATATGTCTTCCATTCAGATGCTTCTGCCCCTGACCTGCCTCACCTAATGCAACTAGAAAGCAGTTTAAGCTAAGAATTTGGTAAGAGGCCATTTCCCCTCAGCAGGCATGTGCTATAGGCTAAGGGCTTTTTGTAAGGCATGAAAACAAGACTTCTAAAAGAAAATGTAGGAAAAATTATTCTAACTATCAAACTAGGCAAAGAATTTATGAAGAAGCTGCCAATGACAATCACAGCAACAACAAAGATAAATAAATTTGGCTTGATTCAATTAAAAAAGCTTCTGCACAGCCAAAGAAATAATCAGCAGAGAAAATTTAGACCACCTATGGAATGTAAGAAAATACTTACAAGCTATACATTTGATAAAGGGATAATAATAAAAATCTCCAACAAACTCAAGCAGATCAGCAAGAAAAAAAATCAAATAATCACATCAAAAAGTGGGCAAAAGACATGAATAGAACCCTTCTAAAAGAAAACAGTCAAATGGCCAATAAGGATACAAACCTAACTTATTATCAGAGAAATGCAAATTAAAAGCACAATGAAATTTTACCAGAATGTCTTTTATTAAGAATTCCAAAAGCCAATAAATGCTTGCATGGATACAGAGAGAAAGAAATGCTTACACACTGTTTCAGAAACTGCAAATTAGTACAGTCTCTTGGAAAATAGTATGTGGATTCCTCAAAGAACTAAAAGTAGACCAATTATTTGAACCATCGATCCCACTATTAAGTTTTTACTGAAAAGAAAATAAGTGATTTTATCAAAAAGATACTTGCACTTAAATGTTTATTGCAGTACAACTCAGTTGAAAACATGTGGAATCAACCCAAATGCCCATCAATTCAGGAATAAACTAACAAAATATGGCATATGTATACTGTGCAATACTACTAAGCTATGAAAATAGATGATTTAATGCCTTTTGAAAAAATATGGATGAAACTGGAGACCATTATCCTAAGAGAAGTATCTAAAAAATGGAAAAACAAACATGACATATATTCACCGTTAAATTGGAACTAAGTGATGACACATGTATGTAACTAGAAAGCAGTTTAAGCTAAGAATTTAACAAAAAAATTTACCAGAGCTCCTGTGTTTAAAGAGAAAATGCCTTAGCTAAGTGTCTAAGATATGACAATCAGACATATCAAGACAGAACTGAAGGTCTAAGAGATTAATACAATTTCTGTCACCAAAAGTATTCAGTAATACAGAGTTATCAAGCAAACCATGATCATTAGACCATTAAACTAAGGGATTGTGACTTCCTTCCAATGCTGAGGTTCTGTGAATCTATGATTCTCCCACAATCGTTAATTTGGTTTTTTGAGAGTGCTATAATCTACAAAAAAAAAGGCAGGGGGGGGAAAAAAAATAAAAAGAACAGTTTTCAAGTTTCCAAACTTCACAATTAAGCAGATTGTCAATTGTTTATTTTTTCCTTAAATTTGGAAATTAACAAAATTAAAGATGCTTCCTAATGTAATTTGAGATTGTTCAAACCTTGCTTACTAAACAATGGCAAGCCAAATACTTACCTATAATTAAGGATCACATTTTATAAGAATAACAATCATTATAAAACATAAATGTACTTGAAAATGTAATTTAGAGAAACTGAAGTTACATATTCTTTCTGAAAAATAAGTGGCATATATATTCAGATTCAATATGCATATTGATTCATATTTCTATAGCCTAGAACATGTTAATCCACAAGTGCTATTCATCGTAAATGAAAGAATATAAATTTTCAAGTGCTTTTCACATGGCACTATCATTTTGTATTTAAAGACTAGTATGATATATTGCTGCTTATGGAATGGAGATGGTTATGAGACTTACTTTTCCTGTTAACAGATATAGGGATGGAGTTTCAAAAACTGATACAGGAATAGAAGTACAGTTAATTGACAAAAAACACTTCTGAAATAATAAAGTTTTCACAGTAGCTCATGATAGTTTTATCAAGTCATTCAACCAAGGGCACCTACATTTTGTGGAGCATATAATCACACAAGTTCCTTTTTATATAGGATTCCATATCCTAAAGAAAGCACTGGCATAGCGTATCTACTTTAATCTACATTCAAAATGGAACACTATTTGGATTTTTGAGACACATAACTACTGCCAGCTGTTATTTACACTTTTTCCCATTTACACTTTTCCTTACACAGAATAGCTGTTCTATTTAAATTAGAATCCTCTACAAACTTTCCATTTCTGTTTTATAGATAATTCTGCCAAGCACTATCAGCAGGGCCACACCTGGCTAATTATTGCAAACACACAGAATCTTTGCAGTCATATTTTTTTTTTCTTGTGTTCATGCTTTTCAAAAGAGCATCATTTGCTAGCTTGTAATCATCTGCTGTTCCTCACCTAAGCTCATTCTCCTTACTTCTTAATGTTTCCTTCACAATATGCATGGTTTCCAGAGGTGTAATTGAAAATTTAAAAAAGGTTATGTCTCCTCTTTTAAAATTTGGTAGCAAGTTAGAGAATCAATACTTACATCTGGTATCCTCATTTTCTTTTTTCTTTCTTTTTTTTTTCTTTTTTTTTTTTTTTGCCGTTTTGGCTGGGGCCTGGCTTGAACCCACCACCCTAGGTCTATGGGGCCAGGGCCCTACTCCTTGAGCCACAGGTGCCACCCCATCATTTTCTTTCAGGTTGATGTTATATTTAGTATAACTGTAATGTTGATGAGTGCAAGAACTGTCTTGAGTACCACTGCATCCCAGAAATGATCACAATGCCTAGCATATAATAGGTCATCAACACATATGTGTTGAATAAAAGGACAAATAAATGGGTGACTACATGAATGAACGGAATACTAAATTTATATGTGGTATAAAATTCAAATGGAAGTGTATGATCTATGTTATATTTTCGCATGTATCATTTGTTAAATAATCTGAGTATATTTTTATTGCTATATAAAATGTGACAGCATTCTAAAAGGCATTACTATCTTGTTGTGCCTTAGCAGTCCCAGGGAATAACAAAACCCATAAGTAAACTTCCACACAAAAAAAATCATGTCAAAATGTCATCAAAACCTATATACAGATCAATCTCTACTCACTACAGAAATTACACTTTAGGATTCTTTTCCCTTTTTTGTATATTTATATTGTATCATTTAACAAATTATAAGGTCTGGAAACATGCACATAATAGCACACTAAATTATTATTTATTGCCTTACCATAGTCAATATAATTTGAGAAACTTTTACTGAATGTACATGCTGCATGGCCTTATTCTAGGAGATAATATCTCATTTAATCCTCAGAATAGCATTTGTCAAAACTCCTTAGTTTCTCAGAACCCCTTTGTGCTCATAGTAATTATCAGTAATCATAAAGAACATTTGTTTCTGAGGATTATATCAAACAGTATTTGTAATATCAAAATTAAAACTGAGATAAGCTTCAAATATCTAATAACTCATTTAAAATAACAATAAAACCTCGGGTTAATATCACATGGTTTTATGAAAATAATTACTTTTTTGTTTATCATTTAGGATTCATTGATGGTACAAAGAATTAGGTTACACTGTTTGCAGTTGTTAGGTAAAGTCCCTCTTGTAATGGTGTCCCATGGTGCCATACACTGTGACTCCCCCATCCTCCTCTCTCTTCCCCTCTTCCCACTGCCTCAATTCCCCTACCCCTTATATTAGATCATCTACTGCCTTCATGTAAGAATTGGATCATTGGATTCTTACTTCTCCATTCTTGTGATGCTTTACTAAGAAGAATGTGTTTCACCTCTATCTAGGTTAATACAAAAAATGTAAATTCTCCATCTTTTTTAATGGCTGAATAGTATTTCATGGTATACATATACCACAGCTTGTTAATCCATTCCTGGGTTGGTGGGCATTTAGGTTGTTTCCACGTTTTGACAATTGTAAATTGAGCTGCAATAAACAGTCTAGTGCAAATGTCCTTATGATAAAAGAATTTTTTTTTTTTTTTCCTTCTGGGTAGATGCCTGGTAATGGGATTGCAGGACCAAATGGGAGGTCTAATTTGAGTTAAGGATACTCCATACTTCCCTCCAAAAAAGTTGCATTAGTTTGCAGTTCCATCAGCAGTGTAAAAGTGTTCCCTTCTCTTCACATCCACACTAGCATCTACAAGACTTTGTGATGTGGGCTATTCTCACTGGAGTTATATGATATCTCAGGGTAGTTTTGATTTGCATTTCTCCGATGATCAGGGACAATGAGAATTTTTTCAAATATTTGTTAGCCATTTGTCAATTCAATGTACCTCTGGGCAAGAGATATGAACAGAATTTTTTTTTTTTTGACGAAAATTATTACATTTTTAAGAGATAAAAAAAGAAATGATATTGGTGTACATTTTTGCAAATGTCTTTCTTTAATTTCTGACTACGTGGAAGACAGCTGAGTTTCCATAGTGGCTTGTGCGTTCAGTCTGTTGTAATATTACATGTCAGACGCTGGAAAATCCCACTGTACATTAGGGAGAGAATTGGAGTGAAAAGGGCAAATATGTTTTAGGGTTAATATGAAAATAATCTTAACCTCACAGACCTTGCAAACCTGTCTCTAAGATCTCCAAGATCACTCTATAAGAAATCTTTGCCCTAGAATAATCTTTTCAGTAGATGTCATTATCACATTTAATCTGAGGAAACTGAACCTAAGTGAAATTAAATGCCTTGCTGAAGAAAAAGAAAAATTGAAGTGACAGATGCAGAACTAAAGTCCATGACCCTGATTCCAGGCCCACAGTTAATCCTAGTTACCACCACACAGCCTGCCAAGGCTTTTAAGCACAACTTTCATCCCTATTTGTAATAAAGTATCCATTGACCAGGGAAGGAAAATTTTAGTCATGAAATCTCAAACAGCTATAGTTAACACTTTGGGATTGGTAAAATTACATATACTAGAGAAAACTGAAAACTCGTATGCAAGTTCCACTGGCGGTACCACAGGAAAGGAGTTCAACACGTGGTTAGAGAAAGGCTCTTCAGGTGATATGATGATAGTAAAGGAATAGATTCTAGCAATAAACAGGAAAACATGATCAATCCATCAAAAAAATATTCTTTTTTTCTGGGATAAATTGGAAAAATTTTATTCACTTGAGTCTTAGAATTCAGAGTAGCCAGGTGACTTTGAAATTGAAGATTCCAGGAGGACAGAAAAGGCTTGCTCTATATTTAGTCACTGATAAGGGACAGAGAGATCCTAGGAGATGAGAAACTTGGCAGTATATAAAACTGACGGTTCTCAGTGTCATTTGGAAAGCACTAAATTAATGATATTTTATGTTAATTAATGTATTAATATAAATCTGTGATAAGGGAACCTGTCTCTGAGCTGTATTTAATTATTCTCAAAGTGCTGTTATGGACACTGATATGCAAACTCAGCAATATTTCTTGAAACTAATTACCCAGGGAAATTTTTATAAAAATGTACAGACACAAAGATGAGTAGTTTCATGTACAGAATTTCCTGTATATTTTTGAAATTGAACAATTCAAATTAATAAAAGATTATCTTTTTTAAAAGGCTATGTTTTCCCATAGTAATAATGTCCAAAATAAACCATCAATTTATATCCATGTGGGCTGATGTGAAATACTGAGAAATCATACTGTGTTAGACATTGCACTATATAGTTCAGTTTATTCAATTTTCACATTTATACATGTTGTGTTATATGTGAAGATGGTACTCTAGTCATCTGTATTTTATAGATGAGAAAAAAAACTCAGAATTAAATAAATTATATCACTGAGGTAATAAATGATAAGTCTAAGATCTGAACCTATGAAACCTGCTATTTTTAACTACCTGCTTTACTGCATTTAATAACATTTAAGTAAAAGAATAAGCTATAATTTGAGAAAATCAAAGTCTCCTCTGTGAGTTGGATCTCAGGGCCTGTGTGACCCATATACCCCATGCTTGGAGCTACTATTTTTTCTTAGTGGAAATTATTTTTCTGAGGTTTATTTTCATGTTGTAAAATAATATATTACTTCTTCCAGGGGATTTAGATTTTTTTTCTTGAAACCTAAAGATCAATGTTTGTTAAGAACTCTACGTGAGCATGTGTGTATTTGTTTTGACTTTTTAAAGGACCAGAAGAGAAAATGTAGAACATCTTTGTTTTCTATGATAGCATCATAAAAAAAAAAAAAGGTTCGAATCTAATTCCCGAGAACACTGTTTTTGTCCTCCTTATTTTTTTCTTTAATTAAAATTTCTTCTTTTTTTTTTTTTTTTTGTAGAGACAGGGTTTCACTTTATCATCCTCAGTAGAGTGCCGTGGCATCACACTGCTCACAGCAACCTCCAACTCCTGGGCTTAGGTGATTCTCTTGCCTCAGCCTCCCGAGTACCTGGACTACAGGCGCCCGCCACAATGCCCGGCTATTTTTTTTTTGTTGCAGCTTGGCTGGGGCTAGGTTTGAACCTGCCACCCTCGGTATATGGGGCCAGCACCCTGCCCACTGAGCCACAGGTGCCGCCCTAATTAAAATTTCTTACCCAATCTAGATAATTGACCATCAAATCACCCCCCCTAGCTCATTTGTAAAAGCAACTGATTAAACTAGATAATATCAGTAGTAACAATAATAACCGTAATAAAAAAAATTCAACTAGATAATAATAGATCATGAAGAGTGGCGCCTGTGGCTCAAAGGAGTAGGGCGCAGGCCCCATATGCCAGAGGTAGCGGGTTCAAACTCACCCCCACCCAAAAACTGCAAAAAAAAAAAAAAAAAAAAAAAAATCATGCTGACAATAAAGCTTTTATAATAATGTGTTTATAATGTATAAGTGCTAATTACACACTATTTTTCTAAGTGTTCAGATATAATAACTCATTTAAAACTTTTATTAATCCTATAACACAGGCATCATCATGATAATACCAATTACAGATGAGAAAACTAAGGTATTAAGAGGATTAGAAATTTGTCTAAGACTAAACAATGAGTGGCAGAATCAGAGTGGGAATCAAATATCCTGGTTCTAGAACCCATGATTTTAACTACTATGCAATATTGATTAAATAAACTCTCTGCTCTAGTTATTAAGTAGAAATTTGGACTACGCTTGTGTAAAGATATGTTTTTACCTTCATAAATCTCTTTAACTTTTCCATTTAAGAAAATGAATAAAAAATAGAGAAATGCCTTAACAACAATGGAAATTACAGCATACTATAATAATAACAGGCACATTTTTATTTTACTAAGTTATCTAACATTTTATATTTGGAAAAGAACAGGTAGTTGCATAGGAAAAAAAAACTGCAATATAATAGCATATGCAATATGTAATGAACCAACAATTTTTGTTGTAAACCTTGAAGTTCTAAATGAAAATACCAGTTTTGCTTTCATACCATGAGACAATATTAATGCTTTATCCCTGGTTCTTAAACATGCTACAGATTAATACTAGAAGTATGGAATTTACTCTTATTTATCTCAGAGTAGACTGTGTCTTTATAAATGGGGATAATAAAACTTAATAATAATAAAGCATTTCTCCTCTATAAATATGACAGTAGCTAACAATAGTACATCAAAAAAAATTTTTGTAGACAGAGTACCCATGTAGGAAATTAAATGTTGTATACAGACCAGATCCTAAGAAGTGAAATGAAATGACACTTGATTTAGTTTACCCTTCCTTTCTTCCTATTACAGTAACATGAAAGTTCCACCAGATGGTGCGCTAAAAATAGACCCCTACTTTTCAATTTGTACTTTTTGTCTACCATAACATTTAAACTCTCAAACATACATTTGCAAAAATCTAGCTCTGAATGGTCTCTGACTGGATCCAATTTGATATTTTGGTTTCTTTACTTGCTTTTAATTCGTTTAGGTGTTCTGAGTCTTACCTCCAAAACTGTGTAGCAGTTTTCTCTCTGAAACATTCATGAAGGATCTTCACATTACAGTGAAAAGCCCAGAAGGTGCTTCAATCAAAGCATGAGTTTAGGCTGGGGTCCCTTAGCTCAGTGGTTAGGGTGCCGGCCACATGCTCCGGGGTTCAAACCTGGCCCAGGGCTGCTAAACAACAAACAACAACAGCAGCAGCAACAACAACAAAATAGCTGAGCATTGTGGAGGGTGCCTGTAGTCCCAGCTGAGGCAAGAATCATGAGCCCAAGAGTTTGAGGTTGCTGTGAGGTATGACACCACAGCACTCTACCAAGGGAGACAAAAAGAGACTCTGTCTCAATAAAAGAAAAAAAGCATGAGTTTAAATTTTTATAAAGGATTGTATTCTGCTTTATACATACATATTACTAAAAATATAATATAGGCCTAATATAAATCAAATCCTTTATACACTCTCTTGCATTAACTTTCTTATAACTTTGACATTAATTTAAGAATATATTTATTTAACTTTCTTATAATTTTGGTATTAATTTAAGAATATATTTATATAATATATTTATTACATATTAATGTATTGTTAATATGACTAAGGATTTTTATAGACTATTACATATGAGGTCTGACAATTAAATTTGCGAACTCCTTCTAGAAAAAATGATACTTCATTGCTGAATATCACTCTGGTCACTTTCAAAGTTCTCCCCCTGGGAAAGTATCCACCAAGGCCAGTGGCTAGTCTACCCTTTGAAGCAATTTTGGAACTCTTTTGGGGGATGGCCATCAGAGCTGTCATTATATTACCCTTGATATCCTGAATGTCATTAAAATGTTTTCCTTCTAATATTTCCTTTATCTTTGGGTAAAGAAAAAAGTCACTGGAGGTCAGACCAGGTGAGTAGGGAGGGTGTTCCAATATAGTTATTTGTTTATTGGCTACAAACTCCCTCAGTGACAGTGCTGTGTGAGCTGTTGCATTGTTGTAATACAAGAGCCATGAGTTGTTAGCCAAGATTTTCATTTAAGATTTTTCCGACTGGGCTAGGCACAATGGCTCACACGTGTAATCCTACCACTCTGGAAGGCTGAGGTGGGTGGGTTGCCTGAGCTCAGGAGTTCCAGACCAGCCTGAGCCAGAGCGAAACCTTGTCATTAAAAAGAAAATGTCAGGCTGTCGTGACCCCGATGGCACTGGTCTCTGTCCCCGCAGGAAGGAGCCAGACGTGACACAGATTAGAAGTACAAGCTTGCAGGAAGCAGGCTACTCTTAGTTGCAAGGTAGCCCCAAGCCCCCTCCACAATGGCTATTAAGGTTATACACAACAGGTGTGGAGAGTTAGGGTAACTGACATACACAACAGGTGTGGAGAGTTAAGGTGATTACTTAGGAGGGCTGCATGTGTAAGGATTGCCCCGTGCTCTCCTCTGTGTTCTCTCCTCACGTGTTCTTTCCCCACAATCCTCATGAATAACTACTAAGCATCAATGCTTATCACATGCTTACTAGTGAGTGACTGATCTTATCTCATTCCGGAACACTGAGTTACTTGGGGGATTACCCCAAGTCACAAAACGTCTCTAGGCTTGCCAGGAGACTGTCCTGTTCTCAGCATGTCCTTTTAATGTGATAAAAATCAGTAACTGTCCTTTGCAAGCATGGTGTCCCTTCCTCTACCCTAAGCATTAGGATGGGTGCCTATAGTCCCAATTACTTGGGAGGCTGAGGCAAGAGAATTGCTTAAGGTGGTGCCTGTAGCTCAGTGGGTAGGGCACTAGCCACATACACCCAGGCTGGCAGGATCCAACCTGACCTGGGCCAGCTAAACAACAAAAACAAGAAAATGGCTGGGCATTGTGGTGGGTGCCTGTAGTCCCAGGTAGAGTTTGAGATTGGTGTGAGCTGTGAAGCCACACCACTCTATTGAGGGGGACAAAATGAAACTCTGTCTCAAAAAAAAAAAAAAAAGATTTTCCTGTGTATTGATGTTTACTTGGTCTGTTATACTTTACAGTATAAGCTGACAACTTCAAGGCACAATTCAATGAATTTTGGCAATGTTTTCCTTAGTTCTGCTTGTTACTGACCCTCTTTATCAGGGATGCTTTCTCTCCCCTCAGAAAAACATGTAATCTATTTGTACACTGCCGTTTTCTTCAGGACTTTTTTATTTTTATAAACTTGTACTAACATGTCCCTGATTTCACATCCACTTTTGCCAAGCTAAGCATGAATTTTGTGAATGTTTGCTCTTTGCCATAATTCAAGCTCCAACACTCTTACGATAGCACACAAAACCCATAGCAAGGATAATGAACAGCACTAGCAAGACGCTGCCACACGTTGATATGAATGTGGCTGTGAAACACTAATACACCAAGGTCCTGAAACTTCACTGACTTGTTTGCCAACATAAGTGCACAGTGGCAACATAATTCTGCCAACATAAGTGCACAGTGACAAGTTCGTGATGATGATTGCTCGTCCTCCTATGGTCCTCTCCTTTATCTCTAGGGTATGAAAACCTATATAACCATTAGGAAATAATTATTTTGCTAAAACATCATTTGCTTTTTGGAAAGGTGTACAACTGGGACCCTTATAGCAGGTGTCAATTGCAATTTAAATAAATATATAACTATAATATTTCAGATTCATATTTGTCAGAAGGATATGCACCTGGATCTGATTTGTAACTTGAAAAATTATTTTAGTATCTTATAGTTTCTTATAAAGACAATGAATGAAGTTTTTCAGGTTAAAAAAGGAAAAACAGAAGAGAAAAAAAATTACACCAACTCTTATCTACCTACTGAAAGTCATTCTTATTGTTAATTTCTATTTCATATTAAAAATGCAGATTTTCATTGTAGATATTCAATACAACTATTGCCCTATTATTGCCTCATATTTATATTATAAAGACATAAAAAGTCTTTATTATGATCAACTTAAATAATTCCTTTAAAATTTAAGTTACAAAGATAAGTTATTCCTACTTTGGTTTGTATTTTATTTTGATTGTTTATAAAAGCAGAAGGAAAAAAAAAAAAAAAAGTAAAGGAATGGTCTTTCAGAGGTAAAAAAAAGTCCCAGCGCAGAGCACTTACAATTTTTAAGTATTATGATATTAAACAAATGAAGGCCTATATATTTTAGATAACATGTAAATTATAAATTAGGTTTCTTCATAAATATCAAGGCAATTCTTAGCCCTCCACTCCCAAATGGAGCAAAAGTCACCATTATCATATCAGAATCATCTGTCTTTGATGTGCAGTTTGTGCTGCATATTAAGTGCTTAATATGTACTGCATATTAAGTATGCTTTCACTGATTGCTGTGAGAAACCTGTTCAGTGGTCATGCAACAAACTGTATCCTAATTAACTTTATGGTCTTAATTCTCCCATCTTAACCACTTTAAGTAACTGAGCGAAGAATGCTTGGAAATGGAGTGGATTTTTATAAGTTAATTCAAAAGATTCACATAGACAAGCCTGAACCAGATATGATATATATAGTACCGAGAATATAAATCCTCAATTATAAAATGAGAAAATAAAAACCGATCCTTCCGAAGGTAAAGAAAATTATTTTTTTCAGATGAAAACCTTTGTTTATATCATTTTCAAGGCATCTAAAGCCATGCTTGTGCACATTCAGATGTATACAGGTCAATCTATGTACTTTTGTGTACATAGAAGTCAGTTCTGTATAGCCAATAAATATTCTATGCATACCTATAAAGACTTTCAGTTTAACCGTTTAATAAGGTAAAACATACACAAACATTTATAGAAGCAAATTACAATATCAAAGATTGTTATTTTTTTAAACAGCTCTTGTACGTACAAAGAGAGACCACAAATATATACAAAGCACAGAAAACTGTGGTGGGCACCTGTAGTCCCAGCTACTCGGGAGGCTGAGGCAAGAGAATTGCCTAAGCCCAGGAGTTAGAGGTTGCTCTGAGCTGTGACACCACAGCACTCTACCGTGGGCAATAAAGTGAAAGTGTATCTCTACAAAAAAAAAAAAAAAAAAAAGCGGGGGTGGGGGGTGTAGGTATATACATGTATGCATGTAACAATTTTGTCTGTTTTCTTTGACACATTTCTTGCATTTGTATAACTTTATAGTTACTTTTAATATAAACTCTTCATACACATATAACTTCAGCCTTTTTACTTTTTACTATATAAGAATAATGCTCATTTATTCTTATATATTTTAGTAAATTAAATTCAATTAACACAAAAAATTAAGTGTGAACATATTTTCTATTTTAAATATTTACATATATATGAAATGTACATATATGCATATATATGAAATTAACACAAAATAAATACACCTAAAATATATATTTTCAGTTTTTCTTTAGGTTGTATTAAAATTGCTGCTATAATAAACAATATTGAAATAAATATGCTTATAACATGTTTTTGTAAATATTTTAAACTTATAAAAATATCTGAAAACTATCATGCTAGAAGATTGTTGAAGATCAAAATTTAATACACATTAAAATGGCAAGAGTTTTATTAGTTTTTTCATAATTTTCTTCCAAGAGGCCACAGTCTATGAGGGTAATTCTTTTCCACATATATCCTACACGTTCTGATGCCACAAGCCAGAGAACAGGTAAAAGGCCATTTTCCTGCGAGTCCTTGGGCAATCTTTAATAATAGTCTTATTATATCTAATTGAATGATACATGTATTTAAATGTGACATATCTGTCATGGTCATGGTTACAAATTCAATTTGTCCAGTTATATCTTATTGGGAAAGCTAACAGGTTCTTATTGAATGTATGTAGATAACTACATTTCCATGAAAGGAAAGTGACACAACAAAGGCATTTTCTGTAATATTTGCCTTAGCTTACCTTCTCTCAAAAAATTAAGAGCCTTGACACATAGACTTGCATGTCTATGTTATCAAACTGTGTACAATAATATAGTCTTGTGAAGAACAGGTTGCATACTTAATGATTAATCTGTTCTTAACTGTTTTTCTATTTACCATTTATAAGTTTAATTTATAATTTTAATGTTATATATGTGTATACATACATCTAGCCATCTATAGTAATTTTAATTGTTCAACATATACTCACTTTAGCATACAAATCATTGCCTATATGATAGAAAATTTATCACATTAATATATTTCTAGGGTTTTTCCTTCATCAAACAAAGAAATGTTCAATTTTTGCTAGTACTGTTATCTAGTATACTTTCAGCCCTAGTATGCTACTACTTTTAGACCACTGCTCTGGGCCCAAGGCCTCAGGACACTACTACTTTGCTCTCATTTTGAAGTGGCTCCTTTCCTCTACCTGGGCACAGCAGAAATCAGCATTCTATATTAGCTCCAGATTCAACATGGTATCTAATCTTAGCTTTTGAAAACCCTTCAGGGTGCTCTCCTGCCCTCTGCAATGCATGGAGTCTAGGTCTCTAGAACACGATCCTAGAGGGTTATCCCAGAACCCTGTGGCTCATCCCTGGTAATAGATTTCCCTCCGTAGGCAAGTGCAGTATTTCTTTCACAGGAGTAAGTAAGAATGGAATGATGCTGACATTGGTAATAATGGCATTTAGAGTAGTTCTTACTTGCTGGGACATGAAATTAGGTTAGCGCTCTGGGGACACTGTCAAATCTTGAGTTCAAGCCACATGGATGGACTTGTCATTGTTCTCACCACGTTACCACCTCTGGCCTACAATACTGAGGGCAGCAGGGTGACAACAGGTGTCTTTTACCCTTGTACCCTCCCTCTACCCATTTCATTGGTACTCAATGTCACAAAGTCTTCCAGGGTGGCTGTAGCCATTTCCTGCAAAGACTTAAGAACCTTTGAGACTACTGGTCTATAATTCTAAGGGCTGTTCTGATTGATGTCCACTTTGCCTTTTACTGAAATGATGATGTTGCGCTTTCCCAAGCTGGCCTTCAGCCAAACTTAAAGGGCAATAATTACTCCTTGAAGAAATGGCATTGATACAGGATTCCACCACTCAGGGCGAGACAGGGAGCCCCCCTCCATTCTCTAGGCTCAGGTGAGCTCAGAGGTCAGACCCCATTTCCAGGCATAAGTAGACTGCCTTTTTCGGGACACACTCTCTGGGCTCTGATAAGATCATGAACAAAACAATGGGAGATGGTTTTTTGGGTGGTTCCACAATTGGGTAAGAGCACACATCCTAATCCCTTCTCAGAGACAAAGACTGTAAAGAACCTGATAACCTTGCCCTAGTGGAGAAGGAACTACATTCATTCATTTGCTAATGCACTCATTAACTTCGAAAAGATGTTTTTCCATCTACCAACTCCTGGCCACATGTAATTCTCTAGACCTGATACCCGTAGATAAAGAGCCGTCTAGAGACTCCTCAGTTCAGTTCTTTCCCCCCTTCCAAAAACTCTGGTGCTTTTTATTTCTTCTGTGTTCCTTTCTAATTTCTAATAAAAATCTGATCTTACCACTGATCTATGGTTTATGGGTTCATTCTTCGAATCCCCAACACCAAGGACCTACTGAAGAGCGAAATTCTGATACCAATTCTAGTATCAGTATCATCACTCTTCTTATACCACTCATGGCTCCTTAAGTGGTAACGTGCACAAGAAGGTAGTTTTGATACTGGAATTTCACTTCAGTAGGTCCTTGGTCTTGGGGATTCTAAAAATGAACTCACAGACCACAGATCAGTGGTAAGGTAGGACTTTTATTGGAAGTTAGAAAGGAGTACAGAAAAGCACCAGAGCTTCGGGAAGGGAGAAATAACTGAAGAATTCTTGGGAATCTCCAGGTGGACTCTTTTATCTAGGGGTCTTAAGTCTAGAGGATTACACATGGCTGACAGTTGGTCCTTTACAGTCTTTGTCCCTGAGAAGGGATTAGGGTGTGTGCTCCTACCCAAGGTGAAACCACCCAAAAAACCATCACAGGCTGCTTTGTTCGTGGTCTTATCAGAACCCAGAGGGTGTGTCCCAAAGAAGGCAGTCAGCTTGTGCCTGGAAATGGGGATCTGACCTCTGAGCTCACCTGGGCCTAGAGAATGGGGGGCTCCCTGTCTAGCCCTGAGTGTTGGAATCTTGTATCAGTTTCATTCAACATTAAAAGAGAGAACATTCTGATAATGTAGTAATTATAACCTAACAGTTTAAGAGAAGTTGTTACTGGACAATGTGTTATTCTACATTTGTATTATAAATTATGAATGATAAATTCAACATGACCAGAAAATAAAATATCGTTTGCCTTTTGCTGCATGCTCTGAGCAATTGTTGCATTTGTGGTCATCAACAAAGCACAATAGCCACCATAAAAGGAGTTATCAGAAGCCAGAATTCATGGGAGGCCTAGGACGACGGACAATGCAGGCTCATGGTTAATGCTGTAACCAGGAGCATTAATGCTGTAACATGTCATTGGAGAACAGTGGAGGCAAAATCTATATTATTTCAATACAAATAGTTTCCCAATAGCCATCAAATTACAGCAATATTGCTACATTTCCCGTTAGCTAGGTTTGCAACATTGGCAATAAAGAACATGATGAAATTGTTCCTGGACTTGAGGAGAAAAAGATGGTGTTTGAACAATGTGAAGAATTTTCACATACATTGGACAGATGATCAACAAATCTTTAAGAGTCCTTTCTCTGACCATTATGTTATAGTTTTATTGATAAAGTACTACAGCCCACTTCTCATGTGGGTCTATTAATTTTATAATTCCTGTTTAGTTAGTTGCCCATTAAAAGATCCAACAGAGACATATATTCTCAGAGCCCACAGGCCCTGGAGATGGTGCCTCTCTACAAAGATGAGAAAACTTTACATGTCACTTTTACATTTTATATTTTAAAAATTTTATATTTCTTAATGGGAAAGAAATAAATTTTTGTAGGAACGTTACTATATTAGTTATATAGTTATTACCATATAAAATATATAATAGTTATATATTAGTTATTACTATATTAGTTATATATTAATTATTACTATAATATATATATAACTTAACTAAAAATAACAGATATTTATTATTTTGTAGGACCCTGAGAGGGACCCCCACTCAGACTCCGTGATAGCGTGATGACCAGAGACTCACGAGAGGCGACTTGATGCAAAGCGCACGAGGCTTTATTGAGGGAGGACCAGAGCTCTGGGGCCGACTCGTATCTCACGTAGGAGACAGAGGGGTCGACCCTGAGTCTAGGGGGGCGGCCCTTTTTATGGGCTGTTTTTAGGCGGGGAGGGGGGTCAGTGAGAGCAGGGTACGTGCGTTGCAAGCACCGTGCTGGAATGTCCATTTCAACATATAATCACAGGGGAGGGGCGGTTTCCTGGTACACATAGTCATGAGCATACTTGTTTTGCAACTATTGCTTATCATCTGCTTCAGGGTTCAGTTGAATCTGTAACTAAAATCTTTATAACCTTTTTTAAAGGTTAAAGCTTAAAAATTTTTATTCTTACATAATCTACTGGACAGACCACAGCTGTGTTGCATGCAGTCTAGCCAGAAAAAGAAGGGGTGGAAAAAGACCAAAAAACAACAATAAGGGGGGTGGAGCATGATGGCGGACAGGATGGATGTGTAGACCCCCTCTCCCGAGCCATTAGGAGAGAAGAAGGGGTGTCTGGACTTAACAGGACTGTGGATTATTAGTGTGAGACAGTCATCTGGAGAAATGCAGTGAGGTGGTGAACTGATATATCTGGGAGTTAATTGTGAACCACAGACTCTGCTGTGGAGATTCTTCCCTGCCTGGCCTAGCGGCCAGAAGGCCCCTCCCTTTCAGAGGGCAGCAGCTTACGAAGGCTTATAAAATCAAATTAACAGATATTTAATCCTGATCTGAGAGGGCATCTGAAAGGAGAGCCACTCAAAACCACAGGGGTACCGGGCAATCTGCTGGACAGTGCAAGGGAGAGTGGCAGGGAAACAGACATTTTGAACTACAGGTGGGCGTCCTTTCCCAGACCAGCAGGGATTGAGTGGAACCACAACATTTCTGCTGGGGAAGGCTGGAAGGGGTTGGCGGTTTAGGCTGTGCTGCTAACTGGCTGGTCCCGATCAGAAAGGGGAACTTTGAATCATAAACCTCAGAATTAGGTCCCCGAGTCCTCCTGCCAAGCAAGCCAGGTCCCACCACCCCAGCCGCCAGCATGCAACCCAGCTCCCGCCTGGCGGGGAACAAAGCAAGTCACCCGACCCAGTTCTGGCCCCATGGGGAACAAAGCAAGTTGAGCTACTCAGCTCCACCGGGTGTTGAACAGAGAAGCACCTACCCACAGCCGATTATAGTCGCCTGCTTCCAGGAGAAACTGGGAGCAGTGTGGAATGATTTGAGAAGCGTGGACTCCTACATTGAGTGGGAGGGTTTGTCGCTAATGCTGTCTGGAGCAAAATAGCTGAGATTTCACATTGCTTGGGTCACAATCTTTTAGAGAAACTCCAAAATGGCAATCGGCCATGGAAGGCAGTTGCCAAGGAAGGCGGTTGCCATGGTAACAGTATAAACTGTGAATCAGGTATAGCCCTGGGAACTGCAGGCAGCGCCACCAGATGTCTGGAAAGTACATAGCAGTTTGATTGTATTCCTAGGAAACCTAAAGCTTGCATCATAAATACAGAGGTGTATTTCCACACAAAAGAATGGCTTTTTTGTAGACGGTGCCTTTCTTTTCTTTTTTTTTTTTTGTTGGTTTGTTTTGCTTTTGCTTTTTTGCTGTTTTCTTTTTGTTTGTTTTTTGTTTTTTGTTTTTTTGTTTTGTGTGTTTGTTTTTGTTCTTGAGCCGTGTTTTTTCTTCACCATTTACTTGGAGGAGCTTTTGTTGATTTTTTATTATTACTTT